>PVKS010009898.1:0-62228 GCA_004027875.1 Aplodontia rufa
AAATAATCAACAAATCCAGAATTCCCATACTGCAGGTGTTTAAGTTAATGTGATTGGTGAGCAAGAGACTCTTAAACAAAGCAAACATTTGAAAAGAAACTAAATTTAATTAAATCAATGGGGAAGAACATAAAAGAAATTAATAATTCAGTGGAAGATTGCAATAATAAATTGAAGGCAAATTCATCTGATGGAAAATACATCTGGAGTAATCACAGGATGTGGCAGAGACAAGCGGAGGGCAAATATGTAAAGGGTGTGGAAATTCAATGTGGGGAGAGTTGAATGCAAGGGGATCCAACTGAATTTAAAAGAAACAAAACAGTAATAAGAGGGAACATATTTGAAAGGTAAGCATTAAAATTATTGGAGATAGATTCTTCAATCTGGATAGAACAATAAAAATTTATTATTTAGAATTAAACAAAATAAATTTAAAAATCCTCATTTAGGCATATTGTGACAAGCTACAATTTGGGAGGAGAAAGAAAAGTGGAAAAGGCATAGAAAAAAATCAGATAACCTGCAACCAAATAGTACATAGACAAACAGCCGACTTATCAAGCACAGCAATGTGAAAAAGAAGGTAGGAAAATGACCTCAAATTTTTGAGAGACAATGACTTCAACCTGGGTGTAAAAATGAAAATTCATTTTTTTAAGGATGGATGCCAAAGTTAGGCATTTATTGCTTAAAGACCCTTATAACAGAAACTTTAAAAAGTCATTTCAAAAAAAGGAAAATAAAAGCAAGTTCTGAATTCAATCAAGAATTGGTTAAAGAAAATGATTAATGTCAGTAAATATGAACAAACTTTGAATATGTTTATCATAAGATCTAATTTGCAGTTTCAAAATAAAACATAACAGATAATTAAATACTAGAAAACAACTGTAAACAAGTCAATGGGAAGTGATTAGAAATGATCCATTCTAAAAATCATTGCATTATTTAAGAGGAAGGTGAAGATTTAGGATTATTTCAAATATTGTTAAGTGGTGATTGTTAAATTTTAAGAGTCAGTTATAGAGATGGAGGTTCATCTTTCATGGAATAGAAGAGGAAAATTGTAAAAGAGACAAAACTTCAACTACTTCAAAAAAATACAAATGTAGATGGATGTGGAGGCACAGGCCTGTTATCCCAGCAACTATGGGCCTGAGGCAGGAGGATGGCAAGTTCAAAGCCAGTCCCAGCAATTTAAGAAGGCCCTAAGCAACTTAGCAAGACCCTGTCTCAAAATAAAATATAAAAAGTGCTGGGATGTGGCTCAGCAGTTAAGTGTCCCCTGGTTGAATACCTGGTAGAAAGAAAGAAAGAAGAAAGAAAGGAAGGAGGGAAAGAAAGAAGGGATGGAGGCAGGGAGGAAAGAATAAATAAAAGAACTACAGAAAATGAATGTGCAGCAAAACACATTTTACAGAAATTATTACTACAATACCTGCCACTGCACATGCATTCTGACAGCATGGCCTTGCCCCTTCTCTCCATCAATCTGGTTGGCCTTCTCTGATTTGCTTATAGTTGGTGGCAAGTGCTACTGTAACTTCAGTGGCATATCAGAAAAAAACATGTGTCTGCTTCAGTGTTCTTTTGGAATATTAATTCTAAAGGAAGTCAAAAGCCCGCAAATAAAGTCAACTACCCTGAAACCATGCCTGAGAAGCCATATGTAGTCTCTGGCATCAGCAGTGCTAACCAAGCCCCAGTCTTCCAGCTGTCAGCACCTAGGAGCCACACATGAGTGTAGAGCTAACTTGGATACCTTGAATTGGTCCATATATCAATTGAGCACTGTTGAAGGACCTCAGTTGACACCAGAAGTATATAAATCTGGCTGGATTACTGATCCAAAGAGTAGAGGACTTAGAATAAAATTGTCTGTCCTTTATGCCAGTAAATTTGGGCATAAGTTGCTACAAAGTTGCACAAGAAAAAGTTAACTGAAACAGCAGGACAATTAGAAGGCAGAAAATAAGATTCCAAAAAACAATCCAAACACATGAATATACATAGTAAGGAAAATAGACTGAATTCTCCAATTAAAAGACACAGACTTGACAGGAAAACAAAATCAAAATAAAACTATCCATCTTAATAAGAATACAGAATAAATTGCAGAAATACTGAAAATGAAAGAATAAGAAAAATAATTTCAGGTGAATTTTTACCAAATTTACCTCTACCTGCCCCCTCAAAAAAAGCCACTATGGATATTTTAATACCAAATAGCATAGACTTAAAAGTATCTCTAAACAACAAAAAATCCCAATAAATTGAGTTAAATTCAATTCATCACATGGCAATATTATATTTTATATCCCTATGGCATAGTTTCAACATATATAAACTTCTAAGTTTAAAAACTATAAGAAGAAATTAATCTATCAGAGTGAGAGATTTTATGCTTGTTTCCATAATTATAGATTAAAGTAATCAAAGAAATTTTTAAAACCAAAAACAGGGGCTGGAGAAGTGGCTCAGCAGTTAGAGCACTTGCCTGGCGTACATGAGGACCCAGGTTCAAATCCCAGCACCATATACACTACTAAGTGTTGGAGCAACAAAAACCAGATGAAAAATAAATAAAATTGATTCTCTTTCTTTCTCACCGTCTGTCTTTTGCAAAGAAGAAAAAAAAAAGACTGATAAAATGGATAATCTCTAGTGATATTTGTCAGGAGGAAATGTGATGAACCACAGAGAGTGGAAATACGGAAGCATGATTGAATCCAGAAATTCAGATAGAACACAAGACAACAGAATAAGAGAATAGCTAAATAATTAACACCAAT
This sequence comes from Aplodontia rufa, assembly GCA_004027875.1. NCBI lineage: Eukaryota > Metazoa > Chordata > Mammalia > Rodentia > Aplodontiidae > Aplodontia > Aplodontia rufa. Next base: position 2,796 of record PVKS010009898.1, read on the forward strand.
AACATCATTGCAAAAATTGACTCAAGAAGAACTAGAAACACTAATAGTCCTATGACCACTAAATAAATTAAGTCAGTATTTGAATGTAACGTATCCAACTGACCTTACAGGAAAATTCTACCATTCAAAACCAGATAACATGACGTTTTCTTTTTATTAATTTAACATGTACAGAGAATGCACCAAGATCTCTTCTAAGTGTTGTTCATGTAGCATTTTCACATAGCCCTCATTTACTCTTTGTAGCAGTATTAAAAAGCAGGTATTGGGTTGGAGTGGTGGCTCAGCGGTTTGAGCACTTGCCTGGCATGTGCAAAGACCTAAATTCAGACCCCAGCACCAGATACACAACTAAGTGCTGGGGAAACAAAGGCCAGTTGAAAAAAACAGATAAAATTGATTTTTAAAAAGCAGATATAATTAACACTGTACAATTTATACATGAAAAAATTTAGACACTGAGGATTTATGTAGTTTTCTAAAGGTTATAATTAACAAGTGACATGGATGGGTACAGAACTGGGAAATCTGGCTCCAAAGGCTGATTTCTTGACCACTGTGCTGTCTTCTTGCTAAAAACATCATCATATTGTGTATAAAGGTACACACCAAAAACCATTCAGTACAGAAGTACTTATAATAGCAATGGATTGGATACAGACAGAATTGACAATTATAGAACAGTTCGTAAATAACGAACCATATGAATTACCATGTAAATATTTTAAAACTTTTTAAAAACACATTTTAAAAATATTTAGTGAAGTGAAAAATACATGATAAGAGGTTAAGGAGTGGACCAAGAAACAAAATTTTAAATAAGCAATTAGTCATTTGTATAAATACTAAGAAACAAAGAAAATAATATTTCACAATAATAATGAAATATGATTTGGATTGTAACATATGATATACAAGATCTTATTTACACCTTTCTGTTGTTTTCCAATGATTATTTGTTTATGTTTTACATTAGGAGTAGTTGGTGGAGATTTTCCTAATTTACTATACTGATAAGAATTTCTTGTTCTTCTTATCAATGAGATTTAACTGCCTACTATTTATTCTACAGGAAATAACAAGAGTAAGATGAGTTCTTATTAACTACTGTCCAGAAACTAAGAAATCATCCATTTTTCTCATTCTACTTTTAAATAATAGAGTCAAAATAAATGAAGCTGTGTTCTTCAAATCACATGCCTTCTTAAACAACTCCAAATCCAATGAATAAAGAAGTTGGATAAACACAGGGTTGAGTTAGCAGATATCACATTTCACTAAAGAATTTCTTCATCTTGTCACCAGCATAAATTAAGTAAATAATAGTAGCTGGCTGAGAAAAAAACAAATCTGTGACATTTAAAAACCATCAACCATCATCCCAAATTATAGATGTAGAAAGAATTATGGAAATAGACAATCACCACTAGAGTACCACAGTGGTAATTGCTTCAGGAAAGATCCACTAATGGGTGAGAAACTTTAAAGACAAATAGAAATTTTGCTTAGCTTAAAACTATCTCTCAAAAGTACTTATTAGTTACAATATGCTTTAACATATGTCCACAAATTATTCAGCAATCTTCTCTACAGAATGTGGAGTTTAATTCTCCCTTTACTTGCAGGTGAATTTATTGTGGACTTAACTGCTAAATTCTAATAAATTTAGTATAGAAAGGGGAAAATAATTAACTGTACAATAGTCATACCGGGCATCCACCACTTTAACCTAGTGGCATAAAAACTCATACTAGTATCATGCACCTCTGAGATGAGTGTTTGAGAAAGCACATGCTCTTTGTTGTATTCTTTCCAGATCCCATAACTCCGTCCTAATCATGAGAAAATATCAGTCAAAGACATATTGAGGAGAGCACTATAAAATATCTGAGCAGTGTTCTTCAGTATTGTCACATTTGTGAAAAACAAGAGAAGATGGAAGAAGCCTCACAGATTTTAAGAGACCAAGGAGACATAATGAATAAATGCAACATAGTATCCTAGACTGGATTCAAGAAAAAAACTGCAGCTTAGTTCATGGTATTATTCTAAAGTTAATCTCTTAGTTTTGTTTTTTGTTTGCTTGTTTGTTTTAAAAAGAGAGAGGGACAGCGAAAGAGAGAGAGAAAATCAATTTTACTTAGTTTTTCATGTGGCTTTCATTGCTCCAACACTCAGTTGTGTATGTGGTGCTGGGGTTTGAACCTACATCCTTGCGCATGGAAGGCAAGCACCGTAACTGATCCACCACTCCAGCCCCTATTCTCTTAGTTTTAATAAATAAACAATAACTATGTGGAATGTGAATGTTGGAGCAAGCAGGATGCAGGACATATGTACTACCTTAGAAATTCTTCCTTAAATCTACACTTCTTTTTAAGTAAGCATTTTTAAAAAGTCTTCAATCAGCTACATAGAATACACCTGTTTCAGTGTGTCCTCCCACCAGTGGTTTGAGCTTTGGAAGCTTGGTCTTCAATGTGACAGTACGAATGGGGTGATGGAACCTTACAGAGATGGAACCTAGTGGGACTAATTAGGTCATTGGAGGTGGTGCCCTCAGAAGAGATTAATGTAGTTCTCTTGGAATCTTGAATTACTTTTCTGGAGAGTGGGATGTTATAAAGGAGCAAGACTGGGGGCCTGGAGAGGTAGCTTAGCAGTTACAGCACTTTCCTGGCATGCACAAGGACCTAGGTTTGAACTCCAATACCACGTACATAGCTAAGTGTCAGGAAAAAAAAAGATAAATTGACTCTCTTCTCTCTTTCTCTCTTAAAAAAACAACAACAACTGTACCCTCCTCAATCTCTGGCTTCCTTTCCCAACATGCAACATGCCGTTGCTGCCCACACATGTTTCTGTCTTTGTGATCCCATGTGCCATGAGACCCTCACCAGAGACCAAGTAGGTGGAGCTGCTGGATCTTGGATTTTTAGAATGCAAAACTGTATTTTAAATAAAACTCTTTTCTATATAAAGTACTCACTGTTGTGTATTTTGTCATGGAAGAGAAAAATATACTAAGACAAGACCCCACATTTCAAGAAATGTTATCTACTTATATAGTTGTTCATGCGAGAAAACTGAACTCCAGGAAAACTTCCTCTATCTTGTTCCTCTCCACTATTACTGATTCTTCATTCAAAATAAATTAAAACATCCTCAACTTGTCTCCGTCTCCCTGGATCACCCCAACCTAACTCTCTATCACTCCATACCAGAACTACAGCAGTGTTCTTCCTGTTCTCCCTGTTCCCATTCATCCTCCTCTTTAATCCATTCTCCCTGCAATAGTCAGAGTAATCTTCACAAAATGCAAAGGCTTTATGCCATTAATTTGTTCAAAGTCCTTTGTGAACTACCATTGCTCTTAGAATGGTTTACCCTGTTTGCAACATGGCCTACAAAATTATGCTTTAAACACCTCCTCTCCAGCCACTATTCCTCTCCTTCATAAAGCTCCTCACAACATCTTCCTTCTCCACAACTTTCAGGAAACTCGTCCCTGCTTTCAGGCATTTTTACATGCTGTTCCTCTGCCTAAAATTCCAGGTTACCTCCTTGCCTGCCTAACTCCTTACATTTTATATCTGTGTTTGCATAAAACTTTATCAATGACAGCTTTAAATACATCTGCCCCAGCTGCCTACGCTAAGTGATGCTGATCTACCACTATACTCCTTCACTAGCTATGATTTCACAGACAAGTCTCTTCAATTTTCTCTGCCTCAGTTTCCTATTTACTGAAACATTAGTCAAATAATAGGTAACACATATTGATCACAGAAGATGTATTAGTAGGCATTTATTTTGATCCTTACAACAGCCCTGTCAATGTGTGAATGAATTGGTGATCTGCAGCCCAGCCTGCTTTCTTGAGATCTGAAGTACATTCAAGAGAGCCTCACCTGACTCCTCTCACTTTGGACATCTGTTTCTGAAACTCCTCAATGTACTTTCACATTCATGACCTTCCAAGGAAACATGAGAGTCCCATAGACATGTGAGTCAGTTCTACCTGAGCAACTGGATGTGATATAGTCACTGGTTGATGCTGACTGCAGAGAGTGGGCCACTTAGTTAATTATCTCCATACTGTTTATATTAAGGACTATATGTCATTCCTTCTCCCAGCTAATTTTGTGGTCAGGCCACCTGATGTCTTCTCCACGGATTCCTTCCCTATTTTATTAAAAAAGTGACAACACTACTTATTCCATTGCTTCATTCTTTTACCTGCAAGAGATATTCACTGACTACCTGTACTTTGTCTAAGTTTTGATCTAAGAATGTATCTAGTCTTCCAAAACGTCCTTAAGAAATCTTTTCTTGGGGCTGGAGCTGAGGCTCGGCGATTACAGCGCTTGCCTGGCATGCGTGAGTACACGGGTTCAAACCCCAGTACCCACATATACAACAAAGTGTCAGAGCAACGAAAGCCAGGTGAAAAACAACTCAATAAAAATTGATTCTGTCTTTCTCACTGACCTCTCTTTAAAGAAAAAAGAAAGAAGAAAAAGAAAGAAATCTTCCTCATCTGTTATCTCTTTCTGTACTGACTTTGTCTTAGGCCCTGCACTAATACCTCTTCCTACCTGCTTACACGTTTCTTGAAAATCTTCTTGGTATTCTTCTGCTATGACTTTCATTCTGCACTGTTTGACCCCTCCCTCCCTCAGTTTCTCTTGATGAACTTTGTCTGGGACAGTCCATGCTCAACAAAAATCTATGTGTTCCTCTGTGTCAGGAACCCTTCCCAGCAGGCTGCCTGGGCTGTAGCAGTGTGACTAGCTCTGGCCAATGAACTATGAGAGAAAGGACATGTGCTTCCAGCTCTAGGTTTTCTACCCCAGCTCCCCAAACTTGGGACACCAAGTAGTCCCAATTATACACCTACAAAAGGAGGGACAGCAATGAGAGCCATGTAGGACTTTGAAAATAAATCTACATTGTGTTGAGTCAATGAGATTTTCATGATTTTCTGCTGTATCCAGAACTATTAAGTACACTGGCCAGGATAGACCTTCTTTTTCTCTTTTACACTGAGAAATGGTAACCATGCTTTGTTCCTCTTGTATCTGCCCTATCTCATTTTATTCATTTTTTTTGGTATACTTCTTATTCATCCTAAGCTATTCTTCTTATTTTTCTTTATTTTTAATTTGTACCCATTCCACTTGATATTAGAAAAACAAATTTTCTTTCACTGCATTTTCTTGGTCAGATTTTCTGGAAAATAAATCCTAAATCCACATATTAATTGTTTATTGGGAGAAACAGTCCCAAATCAATGAGGGAAACAGAATTGAGACATAAAAGTTAGAAATCAAGTACAAGAATGTACATTGCTGAACTGGCCTTCAGGAGGAAATTACAGACAATTTCTTAGCCATGAAGGACATTTCTAGAGAGGCTAAATGGAGCCACCATGTGTGGGAACAAAATGAAAGTACAGGAAGGTATAAAATTGACCTGCCAACTCATGTCTGTCTCTTGCCTCCGACTGGTCAAAGTTTGCCTCCTATTTTAGGTTGTGTTGAATGCCTGCTCCAGGCCAGGCAATCCCGGGAAAAACAGTTCTCCTGCCCCAGGGCTTTGGGTTTACCATGATACCAGAGTGGAAGAGGCTCCAGACCCTCTAGGAGTCTGCTGAGCCCCACTGAGGCATCAAAGCTAATATGGTCCCTGCCATAGAAGAGATTATGCTAGAGCCTGGTTCTCACCCTGGAAGTACATAAGATTTTTCATAATACCAGGGGGTGAGAAAGCACAGCAATGGTGACCAGGGACCTCTATCTAACAAGTAGTCTGGGGCCACAGGGAGAGTTGGAAAGGCTGAGCACATTTTGTAAGGGGAAATAGACCAGGTCTTGTGCAAATGGTTTCAACTACTGCATTGGCTACTTTCTCAACTATTCACTCATCCCTACACGTATAGGTTGTAAAAACATCCAAAACCTACAATGGATTATCAAATAAGCTTTTCTGCTTTTTCACATTTCACTGTATACAAAAAAAAATCCACTTTCCAACCAATAGAAAGATCAAGTTGAAAAATTATAAATGCTCAGTGCAGGATGCGGCATCATATAACTAAACTCCTTTAAAGCATGTTTACTCTACATGCCCTTTCATCCTTTACTAGAAACAACACAAGAACCACAAAGCCAGCTGGAAACGCTCTTCTCAAAATATATATCCTCAATAATTGTCAATTCAGCAGTCTTTTGCATAAATACAAAATCTCCAATGCAAATACAAGCTCATTTCAATTACCCCCTAGAGATGACTAACAGTTATCAACAACTTAGATATGACATTTCATCCTAACTGTCGTGGGCCCTGAGTGTCGAGGAGAGACTCAGGAAGCCCCAGAGACTCAAGAAGCTCACAATTAGCCAACCACTCTAGCCCTGCAGCTGAAATGTCCTAATGACACTGTATTTTAAAACCATCTCTACCCAGGTGGCAGAGACAGACAGAAAAAAAGCACAATCAGCCCAAGCAATTCGTTCAGCTGCCTCTCTTGTCCATGCCACATATTTCTCTGTGGACCAGTGCTGTGAAGTGAGGGAGACGTGGGGTTTACTGCTCAGACTCCTGATTTAAAAATAGAAGAAAAGGCCTGAGCCCCTGCTAGCCTCTCACTCTCACCCAGCAGGTTGGTGATTAGTTGTGCTTTCTCTGAGCCATTGCATTTTAATATCCTTATTGGCCATTTTCCATATTCATGGGTGGAGCCTGACTATGAGATAACATTTATGTGGGGCATAAGAGCCTTTGCAAGGTCTGCAGTCTTCGCAAGCTCAGCTCTACGGTGCATGGTGTGATTTGAGCTGTGAAAGGCGTCTAGTGACATGATAGACAGCTGCAGTCATTATCAGATTGGGTTTGGATCCTTGCACAGACAAGCTGTATGTGTTCTCAGGGCACTTTATCACACTGTGAAGGAAAACAAGGTGCTAATTGGGCCTTGCCAGTGTTGCCCCACAAAAGCAGACGCTTAGGCCCATGACATCTTCTCTTTCCTGGGAATGACAATTCAAAAATCAATTGTTTGAATGAAACTGGAAAGAAATCACCAGTTCCTGTTTTACAATGTTTGATTGTCAGGGGAAGAAATGTGAATAAATGAAACTATATGATCTTGGGTAAGTTACTGAATATCTATATAACTTATGTTCCTCATCTATAAAATGCATATGATAGTAAGTTTTACCACATAAGATTGTTATTAAGATAATTGAGTTATTTATAAAGTCCTTAAATATGCAATGTGTGTTCAATAAATGAACCCATATAATGGTTCAGTAAACAAAGGAGTGAATGAATGAATGAGCTATTGAAGAACAGCCACTATGCCTTCTCCTCCTAGCACTTAGGAAAACTAAAAGCCTCCAGCTCCTGCAAACCTCCTCAGTTCTTCTCACCACCTACATTGGTTCCAGGCTGACAAGGACCTTTCAATCTAGCTAATGAAAGAATTATCTTTGCCCCAGGGTTGATGTTGATAGAATTTCTGTGTCATGGTTCCAGAATATAGCATTCTGGCAGACACTCCACATCCCATATCTGTCTTTTACTAATGTCTGGACCCACACGATTCTGTCCTAAACACACTCAGACTAAATGAGTTTCTTAATACCTGGAAGATTCCATAGTCCTACCTTCAAAGTAAACTACAGATTACAATAAATTGGAAATCATTTCACCACCAAAGAAAGAGTCAAAATGTATTCCAGTCTTAAATGTCAATCATCATGATAAAGATTTGCTTCACGGGAATTTGAAGGCCACTCCACCCCAGGATCTATGACCTCTGTGTACTTCAAAATTCATCCAAAATTATTCATCTTCAAAGGGAGGACAGTAGACAAAGTCCTCCTGCTCTATGCCACCAACTTTTCTCATATTTGTCTTTCACAAAGCTATCATTAACGTCATTACATGAGGCAGAGTACCAGTAACTGAGAGAAGACGTTATTCTGTTTGCTTTATATTTCTTCAAAAAGAAAGGAGGTCAATTCTCATGATTTAAATTCGGAAAAGTTGTAATAACATACAACCTAAGGCATTTGTAGAGAAGTTTTGGGAAGGAGGGAGGGGAGGGATAAGGGTGGATAATTGGGGGGGCGGTCTTGGGGGGTAAATCTAATATTCAGAACTTATATATATATTTTTCATTAGAAGCATGTTTGATTGTTCAACAAATAAATTTCTTAATAAAAAAGGGAGTTTTTGACAATTCCATAGATTATTTCAAGAAATCCCCCTTCTGTGAAGCAAGGCAAATCACTTCATCCCTTCTGGTCTCCACAATACTTTGTCTACACATTTGTCATGACCTTTAAATATCCTCCAGGAACTGCAGTCATCTTGTTCAATGCTATACCCAATCCATCTAACACACTGCACCACTTTTACATACATGTGTACTTACAGACAGTCACCTAAAACATTTTCAAAAAGCTTTTCCCTGTCTCTTTAGGTTTGATTTTGCCAGAAACAACAAATATCCTCCCCCGCCCCTCGGGCTTACGATCTCCATGTTCATTTTATTAAACTGCAACAACGTATTAACTTCCGAACATTATTCTCTCGCCAAGCTCACAAGAAATTATGTTATTAATAAGCCACAGGACAGGGGTTCAACGGGAGAATTACCTGGGTCCCAAGCTTCACTCCACTATTCACTACCTCTGTGACCTGGAGAAGTTATTCCATCCTTCTGATCTGCACTTTTTCTTCAATACACAAATAAAGGTGGGAACTTTGCCCTGGTTTGTGGAAAAGATCAAAATAAGCCACAGAAGTAAGATTGTCTGAAATTGTGTCAGGCACACAGCAGGCCACAAATAATAGCCGCTAGCATTTTATTATCAATAGTATTATTTTTGCAAAAATCTAAAAATAATTACATATTTTTAAAACTAAGTATTGGGGACTGCAGAGCCTTGAGGATTACTGAAGACAAACACACACTCATTTCTGCCTGGTAACACTGGTGTCATGGAGCTGTGTCCTAATATTACATATCAGGAACTGAAACCTAATCGACAAGCAAAAGCCCCTGACAGAATTAATAGTTATGATCAAAAAACCATGAATGACCAATTTTAATGATCAGATAAGGAACTTATTTCCAGCCAACTCTGTGAGAAGCTAATCTTCTCCACGTCCTAATCTACTGACACACAGACTCTAGGCTGAAATAAGCTCTTAATAATGAATAATCTAGCTATGGATATAAGTCTGCTGAGCAGAAAATGGAAGATTATGGATCATTTCAGAAGGCATTACTTTCTCTTCTCCCCAACTTCCCCACCCTTTAAAATATTTTCCTTCAACCCAGTTTTGGTTGTTACTGCCACCTTAAGGACACAAGAGGTGGTATATGTCAGTGTGAAAGACTATTCAATGCTGCTACAAAGGAAATGTACTGGGCAGGGGTGTCAGAGGATAACAAAAGCACACAGGACGGCTGGAATTTACATCAAGAACCCCTAAGAAAAACAAACTGCTCATTTGCTAGTCCTGAATTCATCTATTCTGTAATATTTAAATAAAATAGTAAATATAGAACCTGCATTCATAACTTGCACAAATGAGACTGCAATTTCTCTCCCCCAACAAACAACAACACATGCACACGCATGCACATACATATGCACACCCACACGTATACTATATTCTTTACATTGGTCTCAGTCATCAGTATTCTGATGATTCTGTGTTTTCCATGTGCCAGAATGCAAAGAATAAAAGCACAGCTTTTCTTGTTGAGGGATGTCTGAGATACACTGAGCAGCTGCATCAGAAACTTTGAGACAAAATCTCCAGAATGATGGTTGTAAATCTCTAGTGACACACGTGAGCTCACTGACCTGCTATTCCGAGGTGGAACTTTAAGAGTTTTATTAGTGAGTAACTGAAAACGGCTCAATGAAAACAAACTGGGACCCTGTAACTTGAAAAAAAATAGTTGTAATTGGGCTAGCATTCAATGGAGGGAGTGAAGGGAGAGGTGGCTGAAGAGGTAAAACAGACTAAGACAGGAAAGATCATGGGCTCCAATCTCTAGAGTTTCATGTATCCCAAGGAGGCTGGGAGATGAGGAAAGGTTGGAAAGAGAGAAGGGAAAAAAAAGGAATAGATGGGGAAGGAAAGGAAAAAGCAGATAAAAGAAAAGAAATGAATGACAAATCATTATGTACTACTTTCTCTATTCATCAAGCATTATTGAGCCCCTCCTGTATACCAGGAACTATGTTATTTGCAGAGGTAACAGATTCTTCCTTCAAGAAGCTCAAAATCATCCAGGTGTGGTGGGTCATGTCTGTGATCCCAATAACTCCAGAGACTGAGGGAGAAGGATTCCAAGTTCAAAGCCAGCCTCAACCAACTTAGCAAGGTCCTAAGGAACTTAGCAAGACCCTGTCTCAAAATAAATAATAAAAAGAACCAGGGATGTAACTCCATGGGTAAAGCACTCCTGGGTTCAATTCACCAATAAATAATCCCCCTCCAAAAAAGGCAGAAAGAAAGAAAAAGAAGCTAGCTAGCTCAAAATCTCATAAGAAATGACAGCCAAGCAAAGAGGGAATTTTTCCCCACCAGACTCTAAGGAAGTTCCTAGGTCTCACCCCAGTTCTTTAACCCTGATTAAAGTTTCCTATTAGAAAGAACCCAGGCTGGAGGTTTAAAGGTTATGAGTTTAAAATCCACTCTTTATCCCAAGTCTCTCCTGTTAGCTGAGCTGTTGTTTTACTTTCTCTGAAACGGGAATGATAAAATCTATTTAGCATCATTGTCCCGAGGAATAGAGATGATAGAGCAGGACCTGGCTGACTTCTGGAGCCAGATCACTGGCTTTACTGACTCACCCATCTGGGTCCTGAGTGCCCTCTAGGAAGCCCCATCCTGCAGCAACAGCCACAGTTTCACAAGTAATGCCCTGGCTGAGAATGATCAGACAAGGAAGGAACTTATCCACCACCCCAAGCAGGGAATCTCGCAGCCAGGCCAAATGCCAGGCAGAGGTCAGGACCAATTCAGCACTTGTACTCCGTTTAACTCGGTTCCTTCCAGAAGCACAGGCTTCAGGGATCACCCATTGTTTTTGTCAGTTTTTTCACTGCTGGGATTAAAAGACCCTACAAGAACAATTTCAGAGGAGGAAGTTCATTAGAGAGTTCATAGTTTCAGAGTTCTCGGTCCATAGACGAAAGTCTCCATTTCTCAGAGCTGGAGGTGAGGCCAAACATCACGGTGGAAGAGTATGGTGGAGGGAAGTGGCTCAGGGAATTGCAATCAGGAAGCAGAGAGACTCCTCTTACCAGATACAAAATATATACCCTGGACATGCCCGCAGTGACACACTTCCTCCAGCCATACCCTACCTGTCTTCAGTCATCACCCAGTTAATCCTTATCAGGAGATTAATTCACTGGTTGGATCAAGGCTTTCATAACCCAATCATGTCACTTCTAAGCCTTCTTGCATTGTCTGACACATGTGCTTTTGGGGACACCTACTATCTAAACCATAACACTCATTACCATCAGTCTCTCCTCTCCTCCCCTTTGCTATATGTGCTACTCCTAACTCAATCCAGCTTTCCACACTTCTCATCCCTCCCACTGCCACTGCACCTTCTCCTCTGGCAAAGCCCATCTGTGATCAACGAGTAACTGTACACCTCCCAGGCCTTCTCTGTTTGCTCCCCTGGTCCCTGAGCTTGGTTTACCTGCCACACATACACATTGCTTCTCTGGCATCCCTCTCAGTTCTCTTTTGTCTATCATCCTCCCTGTTGCTCAGAATTAGAAGAAACAGAGTATGTCCTACAATTCCCTCCAGCTTCTTCCAGATCATGGCTACAGCTCCCTTTCCATCCTACAACACAGCCTCCTCCTTTTAGCATCCCATGCACTGCTTGACTCTCACACCTCTGTGTTGTCTCTCTGTTCACACTCACCCTTCCACAAACCACCCCAAAGTTTCATCTCAACATTGCGTGTAAGGTCCAAGCAACATTGGTCTCCCAATTCCTTCGTTTCGTCATTTACAACAAATCTGTCCTCCAAACTTGCAGCTTCCCCATCCCACTGCCATGCCTGGCCTCTTGTCACCCAAAACCTAACCACCTCTCACATCCCCATTTCACTCTTTATTATTCTAACTCTACAAACATGAAGAGAGATGTTAGAAGAACCCAAGCTCTTTGAACCCTAATCTCAGACTCTTTGCCTCCAGAACAGTGAAAAAATAAATTTCTTGGGCTTTATTTTTTCAGATTTTTTAAATCAACGCATAATGCACACATTTATAGGGTACAGCAAGATAATTCAATAGACATGTACAATGGAAACACTAACAAAATCAAGGTAATTAGCGTTTCCGTCTCCTCATTTATCATTTCTATATGTTGGTAAACTTTAGGCACTTTTAGTTGTTTTGAAATGTATCATAATTATTGTATCCTATAGTTAGCCTATTGGTCTATGAAACACCTCAGTTCCTCCTGATTGAATTTTGGTGCCTATTATCTATCCTTTCTCGATTCTCATCCCTACAAAGAGAAAGATAATTACTATATTGTCTCACTCATTGGTGGAAGCTTAAAACCTGGAACTCATAAATGACAACAGTGGAACAGTGGTCACTAAGTTTCTGCTTTTATAAGCCACATGGTGTAGGGTACCTTGTAATAGCTGCCCAGACCTAGGGCAGTACAGCTCTGGCCCGGCATCCTCAGCTGCTGCACATGGACTTCAGTGCCAACAGAGTTAGATGTTACCAAAATTGCCACAGGACAAGAAGCACCACCTGCAAAAGCAAGTGCAAGTACTTGATATTAGCAAGAATGAGTTATGAAACTTTTTTAAAAATGCTAAGCTATCAATATTTTTTTAAATTGACAAATCATGCTGTAAGAAAGATGTGAAAATTTCTGTTCTCACTGCAGAAATCCTATAAAGTTGTCAAACAAAAGCGATCACAAATAAGTACCAATATATACATGAAAAGACGTATAGAGCTGTGTCAGGCAGAGGCTTTGTTTTATTTCATTTTTATTTATTTATTTATTTTGTAGATCAAACCTAGGGCTTTGAGCATGCTAGTCAACTGTAATACCATGGATCTATGTCTCCAGCCCCAACAGAGGCAAATTGACAGCAACAAAATTACATATTTTTTTTTATTTCATGCTTCTGGTGGCCTGTGTCTGCATTAAATTTTTTTAAAGTCAAGTTATGATTTTGTTTCTCATTCTAAATATTTACTTCTGCACATAATTTTATTTTCACAGTTTTGCACACGTTTTCTTAAAGATGATTTCCAAAACTGCTTAAGTTTCAGACCCTATAGAATCTGACTCCAATATGCCCACTTGTTATATATTAAGTCACTGAGGTATGGAGAATTAGGAAAGGGATTTGAATAAGGAAAGCTCAAAGTGGAGCCAGGATTAAGCTGAGGAAGTTTGGATTAACTACAATAAACTATCTTTTGACCTTCCACAAAACTTGACTCCACTCTAATTATTGACTTATGTCTTGCAACTTAAAACTGTTTACACACCTGTTTACCTGACCAGAACCTGAACTCTAGGGGTGGGGACTGCAATGCATCCTTATTTGCATCCGTAGGAATTACTTCCAGGAAATGTAGTAAAATATTCACAAAAAGTTTGGTCAAAGGATGAGTACATGAAAGAATGAATAAATGAGTGGTTTTTATTTAGGTAACACACTGATTCAAAGGAAGGACGAATAGGAACTTGCAGCCTGGAAAGGGAGACACTTAGATCTCTGGACCTGGGATTCCTAATTCTAAGGTTAAAGTCTCTTCAGGAGTCCAGACTGGAGTTGTGGCTCAGTAGTAGAACACTTGCCTGGCATGTGCAAGGATCCTGGTTTGATCCTCAGCACCACATACACAACTAAGTGGAGAAAAACAAAAACCAGATGAAATTTTTTTAAAAAAATCTCTCTCTCTCTCTCTGTCTCTCTCTCTCTCTCTAAGACAAACAAAACAATTCTCCTCAGGAGCTAAAATGTTAAAACAGAAACCACAAGATTCAAAAGACTCCATAAATACATAAAGCCCCTTTGCTGAAGGTAGGCAAATTTTGTGAAAATTAGGAGTTGCTTCATACACAGAAAAAGTTGGGAACCACTGTTCTGTCCATCAGTTCTTTTTTAATCACTGTGACCAAAATACCCTATAAAAATAATTTGGAGACTGGGCATGGTGGCACAACCCTTAATACCAGCAACTTAGAGGCTGAATAAAGATTTCAGGCTTGAGGCCAGCCTCAACAAGTCAGTGAGGCCCTAAACAGCTTAGCGAGAACTTGTCTCAAATTTAAAAATAAAAGGACTGGGTACGTATTTCAGCAGCAAAGAGCCCCTGGATTTAATCTTAATTTAAAATCAAAAATTTAGAGGAGGAAAAGTTATTTGGTGCTCAAGATTTCAGAGATTCAGTCAATGGACTGCTGATTCCATTATTCTGGGCCTATGGTGAAGAAGACCATCATGGCCGAAGGCCATTGAGGAGGGAAGTTTTTCTCAGCTCATGGCAGAAAATAAGCAGAGAGGAAGTGTGAAGAGCCAAGGACACAACATAATTCCCAAGGGCATTCCCCCAGTGGCTTACCTCCTCCACCACAGCCCAGGATCACCCTTTCCAATTACTAATTCATCAAATGGATTAACTCATTGATTAGGTTAAAACTGTCATCATCTGATCATTTCAGCTCTGAACATTCCTTCATTAACACAGGAGCAGGGGCTGAGCGGTGGCTCGATGGTTATGGCACGCGTGAGTACCTGAGTTGAAACCCCAGCACTACATACACAACAAAGTCTTAGAGCAATGAAAGCCACATGAAGAACTAAATAAAATGGATTATCTTTCTCTCTCTCTCTCTCTTTCTCTCTCTGTGTGCCTCTCTCTTAAAAAAAAAAAAAAAAGGAGCATTTTGTTGGAAATTGCACCTCATATCCAAACCATAACAACTGCTCTTCACTGACAGTGTACATAGTAGTGTTAAAAGCTAGACATATAAGGTTAAGGATGAACCATAGTGTCATGCAAGGTCAAAAATCTATGACCAACAAGTAGAAGTAGGTTTCTTGGAAAGAAGAAAAAAATTCAGAATCAGGAGGCACAGGTACAGCAGAAGCCAGTGGACCTAAAGGACAGATGGTACGGGATATGACTAATATCTGGGAATGTGTTTTAAATGGTTAAAATTGTATCAAATGTTGTTCATCACTCTCCTCCATACCTGCTCCTCCAAGACCCCTTCCTTATCTACCTTTGCTGTTTCTTCCTGGAACTGCTTGGGATGTGGCAAAGGGAACCCACACACTATTCCTCTCCCAACTTCCATGGCCTTCCTTTCAGATTCTCGGGAAGGTGCTCCAGACCTGAGGCTTCGCACAGCCAAATTGCAGGGCAGGGGAAACATGTTCAGCAGCGCAGTGGGGAAGACCCAGATGAGAGAACCTCCGGGCACCCAGCACCCCAGTCTAACAGACAATCTTTCCCATTTCAACCAGCATCAAAGTCAGTCATTGTGGAAAACCATCAGCCCAGCATGATATTTTAGCTTTATTCCCCAATGCATTTTCTGTGCTTATGTGGGTAAAATAGATAGAAATATGGTTAACTTGTGGTGCTTTTTGATTTGGAGTTTGAGGGATTTTTCAAGTAATGAAAAAGCCTGGCCACCTGGGGCAAAGACATTCACTCAGTGAGCAGAAAAAATATTGCTCAGAGAAAAATGAATTGAGAGCTCCCTGAGCCAGGACCTATTGCTAAAGACGATTATACTGCTGGATCTGCTCAAGCCCAGAGGGCAAAGCCTCAGACGAGCTGCAGTCCTGGAGGCCCTGCGAGAGAGACATGGGCACAGTCACTTGAGAATTGCACCAACAAATTTCCAAGCCTGTGAGGTCAAGGCTGTATGGTAACGGCTGAATTCTGGGCCTCCACAAAAACAAGTCAGCACCCTAGAAAGTCACCTTACCTGGAAATGGATCCTGGGAGATGTAATTAGTTAGATGGGATTATACTACAGTGAAGTGAGCTCCTAATCAAATATGACTGGTATCCTTCTAATGAAATGCCATGGGAAGACACTGGGACACACAGGGAAACTGTGATGTGATTGATGTTCAAGGCTGGACCCAGGAGCTCCAGACTGCAAACAAACCTGCTGAGGCTGGGAGGAAGCAAGGGAGGAGTGCCCTGTGGGTTTCAGGAAATCTATAACCTATCCCATCTGAATTCTATACTTCCAGCCTCCAGAGCTTAAAACAGCTCTTGTTTTAAGTCACCGGTTTGTGGTCCTTCATTATGACAACTCAAGGAAACAGATTTGGTGTTGGGCTCTGTGCAAAAGGAAAATCACCATATTGGACATCATAATACTTCTCTTTCCTCCCCTTCACATTTCATGCGCTCTGAGCAAGGTGAGTTACGCACCTGCGCCGGAGTGCTACTTTCTCTCTCTCTCTTTGCACCCCCCTGATCGGTGATAGATGACGTCACCAACATAATAATCCCTCATTGGCTGAAACGAGCTAGTTTTGCCACTTCACTATCGGTCCCTTAGCAGCCTGCTTTCGCTATATCTACAGATGTGCAGGAGAAATAAAGCGGGAGAGAAGTTTCAAAGTGCCACCCGCGTGTGAGACTGAGTTCTTTTCTCCCCCGGCCGGGAAGGGAAGGAAGGTCCCGCGTTCTGGCGTCAGCGCTCACCCCCCATGCCCCTGGTTCCCAGCCCTGTCCTGACTCTGCCCCGGGGAATGGCCCAGGTCTGGGTCGTTCCGCCCGCTCCCCGCTCCAGAATGCTGCGGGGAGCCACAACTAGGGTTAGAAGACTTGGGTCTAAGTGCCCTGAGCCAGGTTAAGCAGTTGGGGGTGGAGTGCCTGACTGCAAGAATGGAGTCTGCTCCATCTAGATTGGAAGGGAAGAAGTATCATAGTTACACAAATGCCATTAACACAAATTCTTTTATTTTTATCGCAGGAGGCAAAAGCAAATTACAGCAAGTCCAAAGCATTTTACTACCAATTCAATTGCCTAAATAACCATGTGGCAACAATCATTTGCAAAGAATTAGAAATTCAATTTTAACATAGAGAAAGTTTCCCTAGAGCAATTTCCATTTTTCTATATATTAATTTAAGTCATTTCAAATCAGCATATTAAAATCATGACTCTAAGGAATAGTGTATTGCCAGTTATCTACCACTGGTTAAGTAAAGAATATAGTCACGTGTCATTTAATGGCAGGGATGGGTTCTGAGAAAAACAGTTAGGTGATTTCTTCATTTGCTTACATTGCAGAGAATGCTTACCCCAACCTAGATGGTACAGGTCTGTCACTTGATGGCCTGTTGGCACTGGGCACATGGGATGTAGGAGGCTGCTGTTGGTGCAATGTAGCATACTGGTTTGCAGTAAACTTTTTTCTTAAGTAGAGGTAGTACACTCTAATCATAAAAATCACAGTAAATACATAAACCAGAAATTTGGCATTTATTATTATTATCATTACATACATATATAATCATACAAACTATACTTTTTTCAAACTGGCAGAGAAACAGATTTGCTTAAATCAGCGTCACACAAATCAGAATTATTTCTTTGCCCTTTGGTACCAGCAGGCAATGGAAATTTTTCAGCTTCATTATAATCTCATGGGACCACTGTCATATATGTGGTCATTCATAGATGCAAGCATTGCTATGCAATGCATGACTGCACCCACATTCAAATCCCGACCAAACAATGACCAGTGTGTAACTTGGTAAGTTTTAAACAACCTATGTCAGATATATAATATACCTTGTATAACTTATTGTGCTGTCATTTATTCTTGCTCATGCATTTTAGAGTGACTTAGGTATTGAATGATCTAGGCCAGGTTGGAGAAGGCTCAGCCTCAAGCCTCAGATGGGTATCACATTGTCTCCATGTGGCTCACATCTACCAGCCTCCTACGAGCAAGCTAGTAAGAACCACAGAGGTGCAGATAGGCCAGACTTTCTTTTGCCCTTATCTGGCAACTGGCATGGCACCACTTCTTCTCATCTTCTGTGGGCCACAGCAAGTCAAATTATCAAGACTGCCATCAATGGGTCAGGGAAATGCATGTGGTCTGTACTTGGAGGAGGGGGTAGATAGACTCTGAGCATTTGCTGAACAAATCAAATTATCACAGTCCCTGAATGTATTTTCTTATATAAAAATGGAGATGATAATTCCTAATAGAGTTGTTCCACTTAAAAACTGGAAGATTTCATATGAAGAGCTAAGTTTCTTCTTTAAAATTAAAAACCAAGAATCTCTAATGCTGAGTCCGCAGTTGTACCTGGCAGTAACTGTAGATAGAGGGGGGTTTGTCTGATTTTGGAAGAATTTACCAAATTCCCCATGGGGCCCAGCAATTGATACATTTAAGCTGCCTCTTGAACACCTGTAAGCATCAGGGCTTGTGGACCCGCTGTGCATGGAGCCAGCATGTGCGGAATGCTGCAGTGCTAAAGCCCTCTAACATGGTTCCCCCAAGGAACTCTTAAATGAACTCAACACTGTGAGCCCAGAGCAAAAGAATGAAGTTCAAAAGCAGCTCCTCCATGAGGACTTCTTCCTGCTGGGCTCCCAACTCACGGTTGGGAAGGATATTTCATAACATTGATAAAACAGAGCTTTTGGAGCCAATAAATCTTTAGTGCTCAATTCTCAAAATTCTTTTAAAAAGCTCAAAATGCAGAGCTCCTTAGGAATCTACAGTTGACCACTGTGGACTCTGAATTTCTCTTCCCAAATAGGATTGCTGGTGCAGTTGCCTGCAAGAGAGGTACTATTCTAAGGTTGAGTTCCAGTCCCAAAGTTAGCTGCAGCAGAAATAAACAAAGAGACTTTGAAGACCTCATCCCTACTCCAAGGATGGCATACTAAATATCTGGGGATTCTGATGGACAGGCAAATGTAATAACTTCAGGCAAATATCATTCCAGAGAATGCTGTTATATAGGAAAAGGCTCAAAAACAAAAGGAAGCAACATTTCTCTTCTCTACTGCAAATATCACACATAAGCATTCTGGTCTGCCTTATCGTACAGATCACCTAATCAAATTTTTGAGCTTGAAAAGAGCAAGAAAATAGAATGTTTCCCCATTTGCACAGGACTCTAGGTCAAATGGACTACTCTATGATAGATGGAGTGTGATTTCTCAAAGCGTAAATAAAAACTAAGTGATTAATTTTCCAACTGCTGTGCCTGCTGAGAGCGTTCTCCAAAGAAGGCTGCTGTAAGATCTTTCTGCAGAGCAGTCAATCACATGTGATAAAAGATCACAGGCCAGGCCACAGTGTGCTCTCTGTGCCCTCAGTAAAGTCTTATGCTTAAATATGCATCACTTGACAGTCATGGCTCCACAAAACCCTGATTGCCCAGGTGTTGACTATCCTAGGAATTGCATTTCTCACTGGGAAGCCGGCATCCAAATTTTATTTCATAATCTACATGTAGAGCCAAGTTATACGGTAATGAATTCAACCCTGAAAAGTCAATACTACCTTATGAAAGCAGTATCAAGTTTCTTAATATAGCTATTTAATCTTTAGTATTTTATCTGCAATTTCAATCCTTTTCCCAAAAAGTTTTGAAAATTGATTTTTTTCCCCCGTAATCCATTTGACAACAAAAATGACCTCAGCTGAACTTTTGTGGCAAAACCTGACCTGAACTGCAATAAGGCTATTTACTGTCTTTGCATATCTCACTTGGTATGAGTATTTGCATACTTCACTAAAGAATTATTAATGTGTTTGTTTGTAGAGTGCTTTTCCAGACTCCACTTGGGGTATTAAATACACTATATGTATTATGTTACCTTTATAATAATAGCTGAGCATGTAGAAATGCCTCAACACATCTGGCAACAGGGCTTTAGAGAAGAGATCTGGGGGTCTACATTACTTTTAATTTTACTTGTACAAAATAATCTTACCTTTTCTGAATGGGAAGTCAAGCATGTTGATTAGACTGAATGTTATCTGGCATTTGCTTTTCATAGATGAAAAGGCAAACAAATTCATTTTTCAGAATATATAAACCTCCATTGAGTGCCTAATATGTATCAGATACATTGCTCTGGGTACTTGCATCCATTATTTTATCTGACCTATAATCATGCTCCGAGTAAAGTGTCCTAAAATCACATTATTAGAAAGTTAGAAAGACAATCTAATCCTCAGGGAAGTTTTGTGATTTGTCCAGTGAAATATAGCTTATAGGAGATATAATTATAATTCAAAGCTAGATCACCTAACGGTAATTTTCTAGATCTTTAAGGAGAGGGGCCCACAATGAGACAATGTTGACAATACTCAAAAAAGCTAGAGTCAGGAGAACATGAACTTATGTGTTCTTCCTTCACTAAATCCTTGTCTACTCGTGGTCTAATACATCATATGTGGTCATCCTCCAACTACCACCACTTAAGTCCCAACCAACAACTCTCCACACCTCTCTTAGAGCAGGAGAATATCAATGCTTTTCCTTGAGTGACAGTTCAAGTATTTAGCTGACTATTCATCCTGCAACCAGGTATTGGTGACTTCTCACTTGAAGGAAATTTAAGTGATAAACCTGCAGATATACTTGAGCATGGCCAACAAATGAGATTACAGTCCACTGAGCTTCATAACCCTTTTCCTAAACCTAATGCTCCTGTTCTGAGCTAAATGATTGTGTGCCCCCAAAAATTCCTATGTGAAAGTCCTTACCTTAAATTGATAGCATTAGGAAGTGGGGTCTTTGAGAGGTGATTAAGTCATAAAAAGGAAGTACCTTTAGCAACAAAATATGCCTCAGTCACACAAAAATAAAACACATGGACATGGTGAAAATTGGAGATAAAGTGATGTACAACGTGTATGGTCCTTCCCAGCATGCATGGACACAGTGGAAAGGTGCCATTTGTGCAGATCTGAATTCTCACCAGACCTGAACCTGCTAATTTTGAACTTCCCATCCTCCAGACTATGAGAAATACATTTTTGTTGTTTATAAGCAATCCAGCTTATGGTATTTTGTTATAATATTCCAAATGAACTAAATCACCTACCTATTCAGGTGAAGTCCTTAAGAAAAGAACACCTTTTTATCCATTAATTCTGTGATAAGCCCTCTTATTTGCTACTATGGATTAAATTATGATTCCCACACCCCACAATTCATATGTGGAAATTCTCACCGCAAAGTGATAAAGATGGGACCTTTGGAGAAATTTTCAGATGAGGTCATAAGAATGGGGCCATCTCTATCTCTCTCTCTCTCATTCTCTTTCTCTGTGAAAGACCATAGAGAAAAGACAGCTCTCTGCAAGCCAGAAAGAAGATTCCCCCCACAAGAACCCAACCAGCACCCTGATCTTAGATGTCTAGTACCTAGAACTGAGAAAACATGATTTGTGGTTCAAACCATGCTTTGTTATGGCAGCTCTTGCAGATTAAGACATTTGAGATGTCCAAAGGCTGAAATGTGCCACTAAAACATACTCCTTCTCTCTAACTGAGGTTTTATATAATTTTATCAACATCTGCCCTTTCTCCATTCACCCCTGCCTTCACCTCTGGTAACCACTTTTCCACTATCAGTGTCTATGAAAGTAACTTTTTTTTTAGGTTCCACATATAAGTGAAACCCCACAGTATTTGTCTCTCTATGCCTGGCTTATTTTACTTTTAGTAATCTATTGTACTGTGTGGTGATTGTAGTTAATAATAACAGGTATATTTCAAAATTGATAAGAGAATATATTTGTAATATTCTTATTCCAATAAAAAGGTAAGTTGAGGAGATGATAGGTGAATTAGCTTGATTTAATTGTTCTACAATGTACACACAGATCAAAACATCACTTTATATATATATATATAATTACTTAATTTAGGACATAAGCATAAGTTTAACTATTTCAAAATTTAACTTAAAAAATAATTTTTAAAACACTGAAGTATGTTGGTTTCATCAGAACTGCTTAGAAACCTACAAATCCTCAGAAGTATTGCATGAGTACAGTGAGTGGCTAAATAAAAATAATTATGAAAATAATAACCTTCATTAAGTGACAATTCACCATGTTGGTCACATTATCTTCAGATGCCACCATGCCTGTGTGTTTTATTCTTGTGAGATCAAGTACAGATGCTTGACTCAGTAACCAGCCAGTCAGTCACAGAGTGAGGACTCAAACTCAGGTATACTTGAACTCAAAGCCTACATTCTCCATTTCCATCTGTTTTGCCTTTCTGTGAAAAAAAAGATAGCGTATACATTAAACTTTACTAGAAATTAGGGCAGCACAGAGAAAGCTGTTCCCTTGGCATGTAGGAGGATGTTATTCAGACCCAAATATCTCCTTACACATGTCTGAAACTCCATCATCATGAATTCACTAAGTTACATAAAGTATTGGTTGTTTCTAAAGCCTCTTTTAACTTGCAAAATCTCATGTGGGATAAAAAAAATGCAGTCCCAAATACTTTGGGTCCAATATTCGTGTCTGTTCTGTTCGAATAGCAAATATTAAACATTTGTTAAATACAAGTAATGTCAAACATGACTACAGTCACAGCCAAAATACCAATAAGAACTCATATCACCCAGTGCCTCTGGATTGCATCATATAGTCATCTAGGGAGAGGCTTAGGTAGACAGCAATTTGAATAAGTCACAATGCAAGAGATGTCCTGGGCATATTGTTAAGATTATGTCCCCTGCAGGAATGAAGGAGGTAAAGATGACTGCAGACTGATGCAGGCAGAGAAGAACTCTTTCTATTAGGAGCCAGATAGTCAAGTTTATCAGACACTGGATTCCCTAGCAGGAGCAGAACTGCAAAGGGTTAGTTTTCATCTTACCCGGTGCTATTCTCCTGACACTTATTAAAAGTCAAGTAGCAATATAGCACAGTCCTCCAGGGAGAATATTCTCTCATTTTGTCTGTCATGTGGGGGAGAAGGCAGAGGAAAGAGGTTATTTGTTCTAGGTGCAAATTTCTTCTCACTTCTCCAAGTCAGAAAAAAGCGATGATGTGGTACTTTTTTTTGGGCACAGCTGGTGAAAGAACACCCTGTTTTCTGCCCAAGCAGTCCCCTACCCAGCAATTAATTTCTAAATCCATCATTTAATTATTAGCCCAAAAGGACACTGCAAGCGAACACCACTGCACCATTTACATATTTAATTGGATTAGGTTTCTGACTTTCAGATCCTAGCAATTAACTGGTCTCCGTGTCCTTTTTTCAATACTTAAATAATTCAGCTCTTATATTGGATCGCCTGTGTTCATTCCTGATATTTTATTTTGGAAAATTAATTGTCCTATTTCAGCATCATTATATGAGCAGGCCATTGCAAATAAATTCACCTCTTGCTGCCCTAAATAATAATGACTTCATGAAGAAGTTGTATAAGGGTCTAGTTAATGAGATGTATGTTTATAACTACTAATACCCTATTTTCCCTTTAAATGTGAAATCAATTAAGTGAAATCAAATGAACCTGCTCCCTTTCCATTTATATAAGGTCAATAAAGAGGCATTATTCCAACTGAATGCAAGTTTTTCTTATCTGTTGTCTAATTAAAGTAGCACATCCCACAACCCTCCTATGTAGTTCTGTATTTCCATGTTCTGCGCAAAAACAGCTAAAACCTTCAACTTAGATTCAATTTGAGAGTCAAAACAACCTGGAAAATGAAGCAAAACAGGTCTTATTTCATCCTTACTTGAAATATCCCTGCTATTGGCAAAGACCTTCATAAGAGTTGACAAACTTCTGCAATGATTCCAACTGAGAGCATCTTAGAATCAGGAGGGACCAGGGTTGTGCATGGAGTCAGTTGTTCCCTTCTTGGTATTATTAAAAAATTATTAAAGAAATATAGACAGCCTAGAATTGTGATTTACAAGGACGGTCTCTAGAATGAGGGAGAGCTGGTTCTGCCAGATGTGTCATTTAATGACCACATGTATGACCTCCTCTGCCAGGGTACCAACCTGAGGCACAGACATATCATCCTCTAAAATTAGTCTCATAATGGCATCTACCCCCAAAGGTAGCAAGGGAGGTAAATGATGTCATTCCCATGAGGAATCTGGTCTATTGCCTGGGGCACAGTAGGGCCCCCACTTACATTAGTGGCTATTTTACTATGGCCTTGTTAAGCTATATATCCCGATAGCCTGAAACTGGAAATGACTGTGGACTTTGCTGGATTTTAAAACTTCCAAGTCTGACTAAAACTCAGAAGGCAAGTCTGCAGGCATCGTTTCCGTGCCAGCTCAACTGTCCAAAATCGTCATTGGAACTAAGTCTTGTTCTATCATGAAATATATGAATTGGTTCCCACACTGAAAAGAATCAACTAAGTAGGTCATTCTCATTCACTCTGACCTAATTTCAAAGGGTGAAACAGGGGAGATGGGAAAGGCAAGTCTCTGACTTTAACCCCAAACTGTCACGATACTCCAGAGTGCCACAGACCAAGCCCCTCACCATGGTGCCAACAGGAACTATTTCAGCTAAGAACAAGTCACGTCTGCTTCAAATTCATTCACTACATTTGACAAGCAAGGGTTGAGGGCCTACATTAGCCAGGAGCTGGAGTTTTTCCTCTTTTCCCTCTCAAGTGCCAAACAGTTCAACCCCCACGAATCAAGCAGAAAAAAATTATCTGGCTGCTTCTCAGATATCTCAAACTCCAAGTTTTCGTAGCATTCAGCAGCTGGAATAAATCAGACCAGGGACACGGATTTCACAGAAGGTTCTGCCTGCTTGAGGAAAGAACTATTTTAAAGAAATTACATTTCTGATTTTTAAAGCAATCCAGGTTTACATTGAATCTTTTTCATATAATTTGGAAAGTCATAAGAAATAGGTCTCCTATTTCCTGCAGAGATTAGTATGTATATGTATGTATTGTATATGTATATATATACATATATCCTAGAGATTTTTCTAAACAAATATATAAAGATACATATATATGTACATATACATGTATATGTAATAACTGTGAACTCTTTGATATCCATCTTTTCACTAAATACATAATTACGTCTTTCCATGTCAATACATTCAATACATAAGGATTTAAATGTCCCTTATCACTCTAATGGCTTCATTGTTTTCCAACATGTTACAGTACCATGTTATATTTTACCAAACCTTCTCACTGTGCACTTAGCTGGTTTTCTTATTAATTTATTCATTTATTTATACTACAAAAGTGTAGAGAGCCTGTTATGTGCCTGGAATGGATCCAAGTAGTAAAAGTACAATCATGAACAAAAGAAGCAAACTTTCCACCCTCATCAATCTTGCAATCCACAGGGAAAGGCGACTAGTGAAATAAAGCAGGATAAGATGAGAGAGAAGGATAAATGATTACAACATTTTACAGGAGATACACAAGTTTTTATATAAACTTCTTTGTGCATTCGTCCAGTTACTAAAATTGGAAGATCTTTTTCTTTTTTTATTTTTTTTTGGTTAGTAAATCATGACTAATTTTCTACTCCATAGTTGGTAATCTAGATTAAACAGTCCTCACATTTCTACAATACCTCCCAGGTGAGCTTTTATTTTCCATGCATTAAAGACCTCTCTGGAGCAAGTAGCAGGACAAGAAAGTGAGTTTTCTTCAACCCCTGACTCCTTGCTGCCCACACGGAGCGTCAGTCTTTTAACCATCAGCCAGAGGTGTTCCCACTCACCCTCGAGGGAATCCCAGATCTTCATAGGCCTTGTCCTGTGTTGGGAGTGAAAGGTTAAGCAAGCAGCTTAACTTGCTTCTTACAGCACACTTGCTACTCTAATGAGCTGCGGTGCTCCTGTGGCTAATACCCATCCGATAGCTACTCAACTACTATCCTTATAAAATACTTGTCTTCTTTTCCTTACTGGCAGAGCAGGCTCAAGCACTTCCTCTATTCTTCATCGGCTCAGGCAGGTCTTTAAAAAGCCAAGTAGTTCGGGACTCTGTATTGTCAGAATCTGCAGCGAATTCAAAGATGAATGGTAATGCTGGTGATCAGCAAGTACGAGAAGAAGAAAAATCTTCTCTGTTAGTTTGACTCTGAAGTTCTACACTACGCTATCACTGTCTGCTGCTTCGAAGGGGCTATCAACCAGCAGAAAAGGCAGAGAGAGCTTCAAACAGCACCCAAATCCTGAGCAGGGATGATCATTGTAACCAAACAACAGCTCACAACTGGTGAGTGTCATCCATGCTAGGCATTGTTCCCCCAATTCCATATAGGAACTCTCCACATCTTTAAAGGTAGACACTATTATTAGCCTTCTTTTAGAGACAATGAATAAAGACATGAAGAAAGGTAACTAATTTGCTCCTGTGATGGATCTAGGCATCAATTCAAGAGGCTGCTCCAGAGCTCAAACTCTTAACTACTACAGTATAAGTTCACATTTGCACCCACCCTGCACATCATCCATACAGGGGGTAGGCATGGACCATATCACACACACTCTCTCTCTCTCACACACACACATACACACCATATGCATGCTCACAGCACACAATCTACACACCATGCACACCCATACACACACACCTAGCACACAGATATGTACCACACAAAGCATACTGAACGTGTATACACCACACACTTTTACACACATTCTCTGTCCATCCCTAAACTGAGCCAGTTACAGAATGCAAACATCAAGGGTAAACTGCTTACAAAACAATATCAAAATATGCTCAAGCTTTCTTCTTCTATGATGTGCAGGCAGTAGTTTAAATTCTTCCCAGGGTGGGTTAGAGAAGTATCTGTGATATAAGGTTTGATAACATCAAAGGTGCTCTATAAAGATACTATTTGGGGGCTTACTGGTCTGCAGTGAACTTTAGGTTCAGGAGAAGTTAGAGCCCACTCCCCCACTTGAATGTCAGCTCACAGCATGACAACAGAGCTTTTTTTCCCCAGGACTGGAAATACGGTCCCTTTCTCTCCAACTTGCTATTCTGCTCTTACATTTCCCTGGGACTTTCTCACATTGATGTTCCCCTCTAGCATAATGAAGGATTCTGCTCTCTGTGCACTTCTGCCCACGCAAGGCCTGACCCCCTTCCCAGGTTTTCCCACCTGAACCCAAACAATCCATCGGGCCTCACTCTAAATACCATGGTTTCTTCTGAGCCTTTCATCCCTCACCAACCTCTCCATCCTCTGAACCACAGCACGCATTGTCTGTACCACCTGCTTGGCATTTTGATATATGTGCCAGCACATTGTTAACCATGTCAAAAGATAATACTGCCACATGAGATTCTAGTTACCCAGAGACACTCTATCCATTTATTATTCAGTGCCCGTCGAAGCCTTACAGGGATAAAAACAGCAATTATTGACTTTGAGGTTCAAAATAGGATTTTGAAACTTGAAAATAAATGGAGTCTTTAAAGGCTGGTGTTTTTGATTTTTAAGATACTAGCTTTTTAAGAAAGAAAGGGTTTGTTGGGTTCTAACATTTTACCTTCAGCTTTTAAGAAGTGAGACCCAGAAGGTAAAGTTTATTTGATAAGCATAGTTTTAGGATGAATTCATAATGACATAAAAGAGTTTCCATCCAAAATCAGGTAAATTGCAATGACTGAGAATGGAGTAAATGCCAGAGACAAGTGATGGCCTAAATAGCAGGACAGAGTCACTACTCCCTGCATCTTCAGTGTGAGTCTTGACAGAAATCTCAGAGAGTCTTAAGACTAGACAGCAGTTGTGTCTCACTTTCTAGATGCAGAAGTCTTATAGATGTCCCGACATGCACAAGGCATGGGAGCATGGCCATCAAAATGCTCCTTACACATCTACCAAGGAACAAGAAGGTCACAGAGAGTGTGCTGGTAATTGTCTAACAAGACAGAAAATTTTAAAAACCTCATTTTTAGGATATGGTAGAAAAACCAACACCCCCTCCAAATTTGCACAATCTGTGAACTCTACTTTACATGGCAAAGGAACTTGGAAGCTACAATTAAACTAAGGACCTTGACATGCTCCTGGATTATCCAGGTGGACCCAATGAAATCACAGATTCCTTGTGAGGAAGGTAGGTTTGCAAAATCAGAGAAAGTGAAGACTGAAAAAAAGAGACAGCAACAGAAGCTTAGATGGGGGTGGGGGCAACTCAAAGATTATACACTGTTGGCCTTGAAAAGAGAGACAGTAAATGTATGCCAAGGAATGCCAGTGGTCTCTAGAAACTGCAAAGACCAGGATTCTTCCCTAGAGCTTCAAGAGGAAGTTGCTTATCCTGTGATTGTAGGATTTTTGACCTCCAAAGTTGCAAGGTAATTAATTTGTGTTGTTTAAGCTATTAGATTTATGGTAATTTGTTGCAGAATCAGTAGGATGAAGAAACAGCTTCCCAATGGTGTAAAGACTCCCCCTGCTAATTTCAAGCTACCAAAGGTGTGAATACTCCCCCAACCTGATTTCAAGCTAAGTTGGAGTCACTGAACATGACATGGAACAGATTCACCGTCAATCCTTGTGAGCTGACATAAGTTAGCTTCAGTACATCACTGGAATGGAGAACACTAGGAATTTGCTATGTCTCAAAGGGTCCACAAGGAAACAGGAGGGACTGGAAGACTCTTGGGATCTTACAGTTATGATGAAACAAATACCAGCAAATGCAGAATGAGCTCCAAACCTTGTGACCATGCATAGGGTTATAGGCAAACACCCCAAAACCCAGGCAGTTAGGCCACACCCAGAACTGATGGAGGGCCAATAATGGCCACAGCTGGGTACTTCCTATACCCTCTCCCATGCCTGGATGTGGGGGGAGGGCAAAAGCTCAAAATAAAAATTAAGTTTGGTTTTGTGATCTAAAAGACTGATACCCACTATTCAGATTACCTTTTGTATATAACTTATAAATGCCTTAAACATTGCATGTCTTCTATCTGCCTGTATACCCGCAACTCTTTTATTTTTTAAAGAGAGAAAGGGAGAATCAATCTTTATTTAGATTTTCATGTGGCTTTCATTGCTCTGACACTTCAATGAGTACATGGTGCTGGGGTTTGAACCCATGTCCTTCACATGCCAGGCAAGCACAATAACCACTGAGCCACCACTCCAGCCCTACCCATAACTCTTGAAGACCATGGCAATGTGGACTGACGGCAGAACAGAATCAGCTAGGTGGCTCATTCAGCATGACTCTCCAACTGGGCCACACATTTGTCTCTCTTAGAAAGCTGTACAATCTACCGATATCTGGGTTCCACCCCTACAGATTCTGACTTCATTAGTCTAGGCTGCTACATGGGATTGGGTTTTTTGGTTTGTGTGTGTGTGTGTGTGTGTGTGTGTGTGTGTTTGTCTAGTTCCCTTCAGAAGATTCCTATATAGAGCCAAAGTTAAAATCTACTGCTCAAGTATCTCCTGGAAGTGGTTCTAAAATTAAATTAGCCCAAGTTTAGATAATGATGCCTCATACTTCCAGGGTGACCCTTAATCAATAAATTATTGAACAGAAGATTAATGACTTTCTATCCCCGTAGGTCAGTTTCTTCACCTGTAGTTGGACTGCAGAGTATGTTGAGAAAACAGCATGCATATGGATCAACCTGCACACGGCATGTGTTCACGTCTGCTAGTTAGGAACTACTGTTTGAAGATAAGTTAGGGTCTGCCTACGGATCTTCTTTCTTCAGTCACTAAGTACCTCTGCCTATAGAGTCTCAACAGAAGCTTTCCATGCACTTGGAATGAAATTATTAAAGTACAAATCTTTCTTCTTATACAATTATCCCATTTTGAAAATAAAAAGTATCAGTGGAGTTCAATGGCTTGCTAATATATCAAAGAGGAAAGCGAAAAGCATGTCAAAAAGCCCCCAAGCCTCACTCTCATTATGAACCAAATGAGGTTTTTCCATGGTAGAGGTGATAATGTGTTCTCGTGTTTCTGAATATCAAATATATGACGGCACTAAGGGACTTCCCAAACACATATTTCAAGGATAAAAATCTTTTTGTCTTCAAAGAATCCACTTATTATTCAACAAAGATGATTATAAAAAAAAAAGACAAATGGAATTATTCTGCCTCAGAGGTGCTATATAAAAATATAATGTATATGTATTAAAGTAGTTGAGAAAGATTAGAAGTATGTATAACTGAAAGAAACTACAGTATAGAAGGTATAAATGAAGTTCTGAGATTGTTTCTACTTTCATTAACAAAAGGAATGGATGTGGTACTGGAGAGATCATTGCTATGGTTTGAATATGAGGTACCTTCTGAAAAGCTCATGTGTTAGAAACATGATTTCTAATGTAGCAATGTTCAGAGGTGAAATGATCAGGTTATGAGAACTTTAACCTTATCAGTAGATTTATCCATTTGATGTATTAGTAATATGAAAGGACTATTATACTGAGTGGTAACTGCAGGCAGGTGGAAATAGCTGGAGGAAGTAGGTCACTAGAGGTGTGCCTTTGGGAATGATATTTTGCCCCTGGCACCTGTCTCTGTCTGCTTCCCAGCTTCCATGAGCTGAGCACCTACCCTCCACCATGCCTTTTCACCATAATGTCCTGCCTCCCTCAGGCCCAGAGCAACAGATTTCCCCATCCATGGACTGAACCTCCAAAACTATGAGCCCCAAATAAACTTTTCCTCCTCTAAGCTGTTTTTTTATTTTTTTATTAGAAGTATATAGAGATACAATTGAGGGGGAAACATTATCAAACCAACAGTAATCAATGTATATATACTTTATTATCCAGGGGTAATGCCAAAACATGGATGACCATCTTGGGTTTCACCTGTTGCAGTTTCCCCCAGAAGAACTCATGCGTTAAATGGGTATCTCGTGGAGGAATGACATCGGCTTCTGGGATGGTTCCTCCATATTCCCACTCTCCAGTCTCCTATGAGTTCTTCAAATACCCTCCCCGCTCCCCGTCCCCCTCCCTACACCTCCAAGTATCCTAGGGAGCCATCCCCCTATTACTCTGAGAGTCATTCAATTTGAAGTATTGTTAGGTTAGCCATCTACCCTACTGTTTCCCCATATATTCTAGCATCCACAGATGAGAGAAACCATTCGGCCCTTGAGTCTCTGAGATTGGGATACTTCACTTAGCATAATTCTATCCATCTCCATCCATTTGATATCAAAAGCCATAATATCGTCCTCTCTAATGGCCTAGTAGTATTCCATTGTATATATATGTACCAAAGTTTTTGTATCCACTCGTCCAGTGAGGGGCATCTGAGTTGGTTCCATAGTCTAGCTATAGTAAATGAGCTGCTATAAACATTGAGGAAGCCACATCAGTATAATACGCTGATTCTAACTCTTTTGGGAAAATAGCCAGGAGTGGGATAGCTGGGTCATAAGGTGGTTCCATCCTTAATTTTTGAGGATTCTCCACACTGCTTTCCATAGTGGCTGAACCAGTTTGTAGTCCCACCAGCAGTGTAACAGTGTTCCTCTTTTCCCACAGCCCCTCCAGTATCTGTCGTTGTTTGTATTCTTCATTTTTGCCACTCTAACAGGAGTGAGGTGGTATCTCATTGAAGTTTTGATTTGCATTTCTCTTATAGCTAATGATGTAGAGCATTTTCTCATATATTTATGGACTTTCTGGACTTCCACTATAGAGAAGTTCCTTTTGAGTTCTTTAGCCCATTTATCAATTGGATTATTTGTGAGTTTGGACTTTAGTTTCTTTAGTGCCCTGTATAATCTGGATATTAGCCCTCTGTCAGAGGTGTAGCAGGCAAAAGTTTTCTCCCATTCTGTAGGTTCTCTCTTGATGCTCTTGACAAGATTTTTGGCTGTGCAGAAACTTTTTAGTTTAATTGCATCCCATTCATTTGTTCTTAAGCTGTTTTTGTCAATTATTTTGGTCACAATAAGGAAAAATTGACACACGTGTCTACAAAAGAAAGTGAATGCTATGTTTAAAAGTAAAGGTCCTAGAGTGAAATCTTCAAGGGTCTACCCTAAATATGTCCTTTGATCAAACTCAGTGTGCCTTCATTTCCTCGTAGTACAATCAAGAAAATGATTGCACCTACATTAAATGACTGTTGGGAAGATCAAAATGATAATAGGGGGATAATATTTGGCACCTTGTTCATTATAAATAAGCATTAGCTAATATTCTTATAAAATGTTTGTAAAAATAAATTACAATAAGTGCTGCCCAATGAAGCATCCTACAACCATTAAATGTGACCATTTAAATTTGTGGATATATTAATAAAATTAAGTAGAATTATAAATTCAGCTCCCTAGTTTCACTATGTTGCAAGGGTTTGGTAGTCACATGTGGTTGTGGCCACTGCAATATGAAGGAAATTTCCATCATAATAGAAATCAAAGTCGTAATGAAGTGGTAAACATCAAGCTCTGGAGCCTCTCTCATTTGACTGAAGATGAAAGAGAGTCTTCTCTTTCTTTTTCCTTCGCCTGCATAAGGAAATGAACAAGGTAGACATCCCTCTCTCAAAAAATCCTTTCCCTAAAAGCTTGTGTCCATCATCTTTTACATGCCCTTCAGATGGGTGCTGGGCTACTGCAAGCAGAATCTGTTTTGCAATTACCCAGTGAGTCCTACAAAGTGGCCTTGCACCAGAGTTAGGAAATAGGGACACTTAGCAACTAGCACATTATTGCCAGGATTTAGGATCTGTGCCCCAATTCCCAGTTTATCTGCTGTCCTTTCCTGCTATGTCACTGTGTTCCTCTTCTAACTTCTCTAAAACTCCCAACTTGCTCATTCCAGTTTACTGTAAAGTAGCTAACCAAACATTATATAACAGTAAGACTCTTGGAGGCACTTTTTGTCCTTTACAAGAATGCTACCCCACAAACACCTAAAGACTTTTTTTTACCTCTTTCCTGGTCCTTTTATTCTAGAGATTTGTCACACTCTCAACCTGTGGAAAACCTTTATTTTCAGTATCAGAGAGCAATGAGGATGTATGAAATGATTCTTTGAAAAATAGTATATGAAATAGAAAAATAATAGAAATGGCACAAAGAAATACCTCCAACTAGCAAATCCATGAGGTGTGCAAATATAGATGAATGGCCAATTGTATTCAGTCTTGAGCAAAGGATGCCAAATCATTCATGGACTGGCAAAATTCATTCTTCAACTATGAAGAATGCACTTTATATATGTACTTTAATGTATTTAATCATGTGTAGACTATAATATAACCAACGACTTAAGGCTTTGTCTGGATACATATGTTGGCTTGAGGAAAAGAGATTTAATCACCTAAATGGGTATTGCTCATGTGGATTTAAAGGATGTTCTTCTTGATAAGCTGATCAATCCTACAGTGCATGAAGAATAAGCCAGTGCAGGCTATATAGGATACCACATCACTCACTACACATATACTTGTAGCACAAAGAACCCTGATACTATTATAGCAATAATGAAGTCCATGATTGTCCATAAAGCAAGAATAAAGTAAGGTTTGTGAGAAAGAACCTGGAGTAGGATTATCCAGACTCAAATCCTAGTCTCAGCACGTAATACCAATGACAAAATCAGATAAGTGCATAAGTTAGTCAAGTGCTGACAATTGCTAATCTATAAAATGGAATTAGTAATAGTCCTTGAGCAAGGCACAGTGGCACACTGCAGTGATCTCAGCAACTCTAGACGCTGAGGCAGGAGGAGTGCAAGTTCAAGGCACTCCCTGGCAACTTAACAAATCCCTGTCTCCAAATTTAAAAAAAAAGACATAAAAAGGGCTGGGAATATAGTTTTGTGGTAGGGTTCCCCTGGGTTCAATCCCCAGTATTTCAAGAAAGCAAACAAAAACATAGGCCTTCCATCATAAAGATTTCTTCTATAACTGCTTTATTGAGATATAATATATACTATAAAACTCACTCTCAGAGTATAAAATTCAGATTGTAAGTATGTTCTCAGGATTGTGCAAAACTCATCAATATCTAATTTTAAAACACTTTCATCTGATCAGAAAGAAATTCCCTACCCCTTAGCAAACATCTTGCTTCTCCTCCTCACTGTCACTGGTAACTAGTAGTCTATTTTTTATGCATATAGATCTGCCTCTTCTGGACATGTCATATGAGTAGAATTAGAAGAAAATCATGTAACCCATGGTCTTTTGTGGCTGACTTTCTACTTAACATGATGTTTACAAAGTTCATCTATGTTGTACCTGTAAGCATGCATCAATCTTCATTCCTTGGCTGTATCAAATAACAACATTTCTTTTTCTTTCTTTCTTCATTTATTTATTGGTATTGAGTATTGAACCCTGGAGCACTTTACCTCTGAGGTATATCCCTGCCCCTTGTAATTTTTGTCTATAGTTTTTTTGGAAAGGCTTTATTGAGATATAGCTTGCCTTTCATATATCCATACATTCAAAGTGTACAATTTAATGTTAGAATATTCACAGGTTTAGGCAACCATCATCACAGTCTAGTTTGTAGATTTCCATATTAGATTTAGCTTTAGGATATCTATAGATCATTGTGTGAATTTCTATGAATTATAAATAGCCAAAATTTCACTTCCATTAAATAAATATATTTCTGGAAAAAAACTTTGTTTTTTAGTCTCTACAATAATTACTTTCAATTTCTCCATTCTCTTTAATGTCCAAAACTTTTTCCTTTCAGGAGATGACTTTGGGTCCTTCTATAAGAAGGAAATAGAAATATCAGAAGAGGATTTTCTAACTTTCTTCTATTAAAGTAGGAATCTTCCAAAAGTGGTACATTTTTTCCCATTTTTCTTTTTTATTACAATGGACATTTTCCCTTTATTTTCCTTAGTGGTTATGGTTCAGAGCTAAATCTGGTCTTTCCAATTTTCTCACTGTAGTTCCTTTATTTCTTTTACATTTCAGTGATAACAAATTTATACATTTAAGGTTTTTATTAGCAACTCCTCTTGGATATTTTAAGGGCTTTCAGCACATCTAAAACTCAATTCAAAACTTATTCTACATATACTTTGCTTTTTATTTCACAATTATTAAATGATAATTATCCATGCACTTTTTACTTTGCAACAGGGTTTCTTTAAGTTGCTGAGACTGGGACTGGCCTCGAACTTGCGATCTTCCTGCTTCAGCCTTTTAACTTGTTGGGTTTACAGGTGTGCCCCACAGCACTCAACTTGCCAAATAATATTTTGTTGTATGCATGTATTACATTTTCTTCATTCATTTAGCAGTCAATGGGCATTTGTGTTATTTACAAATTATGAATAATGCTGCAATGATCATTTTGGAAAAAGATTTTTGGTGAATACAGATTTTCATTTCTCTTAACTGTCTATGAGTAGATTTTCTGGGACATGTGGTTGATCTGTATTTCCCTTTTGACTAATGATACTAAGCATTGTTTCATGTGCTTATTAGTTATGAAGAGATACTTGTTAGATAACTGTCTATTCAAATTCTTTGTCTATATTTTAACTGGGTTATTTTTTAAATTGTTGAACTGTAATATTTTAAGTATATTTTAGATAAAATGTCCATATCATATGATATATGTTTTCTTTTATTCTGTGGGTTGCCTTTCTCCTTTTTAAAACATTTTTAAAATTAAAGAGGGTAAGTGAGAGAGAGCAAAAGGGAGAATCAATTTTATTTAGTTTTTCATGTAGTTTTTGTTGCTCCATCACTTCATTGTGTAAATGGTGCTGGGGTTTGAACCTCTATCCTTGCACATGCCAGGCAAGCACTGTAACCCCTGAGCCACTGCTCCAGCCCTTTCTTTCTATTTTTTTGATAGTGGCCTTTTAAGCATAAAGTTTTTCACTTTGATAATGTCCACTTTATCTATTTTGTCTTTTGTTGCTTATATTTTTGTGACATGTTTGAGAAACAATTGCCTAACCAAAGGTCATGATGATTGAGACGTATGTTTATGTTTTGCTCTAAGAACTTCGTAGTTTTAGCTCTTATAGCTAAATGATATGTGGAAGAGAGACTAGGCTGGAACTTAAGAAATGCATTTTCTTTCTTGTTGGATTATTTGCATTCCTTGTATTTTACTTTGTTCATTTGTTAAATAAGAAAGTCAGGCTATGTTGACTTGAAAGTTTCCTTCAAATTCAAGATTCTGTTGTTTTCATTCTCTGGCCTAGAATTCCAACAGTTTGGTAGAAATACCACAGACTTATTTTTAATTGACTATTTTAATCCATGAATGTTTCTAGACACGTGGCAAATAGAATAACTCTGCAGCTCAAGAAAATCGTAGTTTGGAAGAATGCTTTTTTTCTACTAGATTTAACATAACTCAATTTTAAACAAGCAACTTGTTAAGAATCTGAAGTTATTAATGGGCTTTTATGCTGTTGTTTGTATTATGGTTTTTGTTTAATTTTGTATTATTTCTCTCAAAGAAAATGACAATGATTACATAAGCCTGAAGCCCCCACAAAATCTGAACCCTTTCCTCACCTCTACATCACCTTCCAGTCTTATCCTCCTACTCTTCCATATCGAAAGCTACCCATCTTCAACATAATCTTCAACCCCCTAAGACTCTCCCTTAAGTCCTGGCCAATCATGCATTACATCTATTTTCAAAATTCTACATCATGAAACTCAGGAATTATTCTGATAAAGCACAAATCTTTTTAGAATATAGAGGGAAAGAAGTTGAATATGCAGTGACCATCACACTTGGGTGGTGACAGGGAGATAAGATTAGAGACACTAGTGTATTAATATGAGAGAGGAGGGAGGGGAATGACAGGGTAAGTTCTGATATTGAGCGGTGATTTTTTCATTGTGCGAATTCTACAGTGTGTGCTTACACAAACCTAGATGACAGGGTTGAATGGCTCAATGTGGCCTTTTAATACCATCAAGAGATGCAGTAAACACTAGGTGTCTAGTGTCACAGCATAGTGTTTTACAGTAAACTTTTTACTAAATGTAGGAGTAGACTCTTAAATAATGATTAAAAAAGAAAATAATAAAGATATATACCTGTAACATAGTCATTCATTATTACATTACATGCTATACATAATTCTAATTCCTATATTTTTATAAGACTGGGAGTGCAGGTTTGTTTATACTTGTATCACCAAACATATAAGTCATATGTTGTGTTATAACATTACAACAGCCATGGTGTCACTATTTGGCAGGAATTTTTCAACTCCATTATAATCTCATGGGACCACCCTGAAACCTATGGTCCATTTTTGTGGCCTATGACCATATATATGCATATGTGTATATTTGGGTATACACATATACCTACACAATGTTTACAACATTTTCCACCAACCATCTCCAAGTTTTACCAGGTACCAACCCTCAGGCCCTCTGGCTATTTGGCTTATCTTTTTTTGGGATTGATTCTTTCCCATTGGCCTCACACCCACCATGATAAGTTGGCTTCCTTCAGCTGTCATTCAAATCATCAAGCAGTCATCTCATTGTTAAGTCCGTATTCTCAGCAATGACCCAGTTTAAATTACATTCCAAGAAGCCTCCTTAGCTCCAAAATGAATAAGTCAAGTTCTGGGAGGAGGGGTCCAGGAAGTTAGAAGAAACCAGCCTCACCATCCCAAGTCATAAGCACAGCACAGTCACAGGGAACACAGTTCGTGGGGACTTCAACAGGACTTGCACTATCTATGGAGAGAACTGCCATATCAATACTAAGTGCAAAGCATTACTCTCTGCTTGGGACTCACAGACAGAATGATTTCTTAACAAATGCTCCTGCTGCAGTGTACAAATGATATTGATCTCTGTAGTTGGCACTGAAAGTTGGAGCTGGTATATTGCATTTTTTAAACTTTCATCTCTAAATCCAAGCTGGCAGTTTGGTGTCAAATACAGCAGAAGCCTTTTCTATCGATATCTTACCTAACAAATGGGGAAAAAAGGAGCCAGATTTATAGGAATCCAGATAACCACACTTTCAGAACTCTGGACTACTTTGTTCTCTGTACTTTAAAGAAAGACGTCATAAAAATACCCTCACCATGAAACAAAAAACAAAATTCTTGTTTGGAAAATTAGCTCTCCCCTTCCAAAAAGATGTTTCTTAAGGTTGTTGATTGTCCATCTCAGTATTCTACTTTTTCTGAAATTCCATTATATGCTATAATTTCTCACCCTCAAATCCATTATTGTTGACAATATGCTATTGCTTAAGGCAGGAAAATGAATGTAGAAATTGTAATAGGAACTTTAGTAAGGACTGGAGTGAAAATGGTTATTTTACTTAACCCTCTATGGACCAAATTATCCAATTAGCACTTCATTGCTTAAATGTTTTGACTAAAGGAGAGCTTTTAAGTATAAGAAATGATGCTTTATAATAAACTATTCCTTGGCTTAGATAACTATATGCAAGATTTAGTCATTTAATAAATTAAAATGGAATTGTTTACAGAACCCTCAAAAGATCTTCTTTGGGACCTTATTTTTTTTCTTTGTTGTGCTGGGGATTGCACCCAGGGTCTCATGTGTGGCAGGCAAGCACTCTTCCACTAGCCACATCCCAAGCCCAGCCGACTTCTCCAGCATCACTGCTAATACTACTGCTAACAGCAGTGAGTCTACAGCATGGGTGCCTCACTAGACCATGTGTATGTCACACTGATGTTTAAATTTAGACCATTTAATTCTACTTATTTATACCCTGTATCTTTAACTGACATTCAAGGAACTTGAGAAAATGTGATGAGTCTTATTCACTTTGGTTCCTAACTTCATATCAGATGGTATCTAAGATACAGTAGGTCCCCATTAAAATATTAGTTTCCTTCATGCACCAAGAGATGTATGCTCATTGTGTTAGATAGTAGGAGTCACAGCTTAGCCAAGAAAAGTTGAGCAGCATTCTAATATACTGTGAACAGAGCAATAGAAAAGGAATTTAAGGTACCATCCCATTAAACATTACAACAGCCTTGGAGGTACCACTTGCAAATTCTAATTTTACAGTGAGTGCCCAAGGCATCCAAAAGCACTGAATATGCTGTATACTAGTGGGACAGGTTAATTCCGCAGGTAGAAACCTTCCCCCAAACTCTACTGCCCTATTAGTCTCTTTTCATTAGATCTGGACATTTTGTGCTTCCTCATACCAAATGTATATATCCATCTTATTTCCTGAGCCATCCAGCTAAAATATTCTCATTGACCACAAGCCAAAAGCTCCTGAAAAACTGTTATAGATTCCTTTCTCTTGGGGCAGGGAGAGGGTAGAAAGAGATTTATCACAGGTTTGGCTTTATTTGCATGATCATAATTTTATAATTAGAAGCTTACATTTTTCCCTCAATGTACTAATATTGTAGAGTTGGGGATAACTTTTGGTACAGTTGAATTTTTTTGGGGGGGTGAAAAATAATGGTCCCAAGGATGTACTTACTTTAATTCCCAGAAACTGTGACTACCTTAACTTTTATGACAAAAAAAAAGATTTCTATTAAATGCACCATTTCCTGGATTATCTGGGTGGACCTAATATAATTACATGAGTCCTTAGAAACAGAATTTTCCTGGCTGTGGTCAGATATATACATATACATTATATATATATATATATATATATATATATATGAAGAGAGATGTGAAGTTGAGACAAAGAATCAGAGAGATTTGACAATGATGTAATTAAGGATGAATTCAGTGGGCCATAAACTTAGGAATATGGGTAGACTCCGAAACCTAGAAAGGGTGAAGAAGTCACTTCTCTCCAGAACCTTCAGAAAGGAACAACTTTCTGATTTGAACCCCACAAGACAGATTTTAGAATTCTAATTCTAACACATAAAACTGCAAGATAATAAAGTTTAAAAATAAAACCACTAAATTTGTAGCAATTGGTTATGCCAATAAGCAATGACTAATACATTTTAACATAGATTTAATCTTGATAAACTGTAGACAAAATTTTATAAACAACGGATAGAGAAACCCTTAAAATGTACTAAATTTTTTAAAATAATATTTGCAGTTCACATTTAAAATCAAATAGTTCAGAAAGATTTGTGAGGAAAACAAGCAGTCCCCTAATACCCAACACCCCACTCCCAGGGCTACATTCCAAAGTGACCAATTTTTGACTCTTCAACTACCATTTTTAGTTCTCAGGGAGGACGTGGCATCTCCTAAAGCATTCCTTGCTCCACTGCTTCTTGATTCATTAATATAAGACATTATTGACTTTCCGATACGATAGATGAGTTCTTAGCTCAGAGAGCCCATTTTCCCACGCCTCTCCTGATACCAATCAATGCTTCCTATTGGTTACATCTTCTGGCTTTAAATAATGCATGTCAGCATTCCAACCCTGACAAGTCAACCACAGCCAGCACCTTCTGTCTGTCACCACACTGTAAAGCTGAACCATCCATGCCTACTCGGTCTTTCAGCTCCTTCCACACACTTCTGCCTCCAAGCTTCTATAATCCATAATTCTGTTTTCACATTCCAGAATTACTAAGTCTGTCTGTTCTGAAATCAAATTTAAGCCTTGAGACTTGGAATAATAATAGACTCTGCTTATATTGACATGACTATATAAATACTGTTCATTGTAGAGCCAAGAAGCATTCTAAAGTCATATTCCATTTCTTATGCTTTCCTTTGATTATCTTGATTTTTCAGTCTTTGTTCTTTCCTTGAATTGTCTGCTCTTCTTGAATCCTAAAATTCTTCCATTCCTCCGGGATGTTATCCAGTCTCTTAGATACTACCTGGCATCTTCTGTGCCCTTGATCTGCACAGGAGAGTTCTCTAGGCTTGCTCATGGTTGTCAGACTGAAATTCCTATTATCGTTCTCCCAAACTAGATGCTCCCTTCCTAGACCCTACATCTTCATGATTCTTGATTTAGTACCTCAATTTTCTAGGACATATCTATAAGTAGTTTCCTAAAAAGAAACTGCTACGTATGATTTCTGCAAAAGGTCTCACTATAGTTTGCTTCTGAAGTGCTCCCCAGAGACCCATGTTGAAAGGTTTTCAACATGGCACTGTGGCACTGTGGCACTGTTGAGAGGTGATAGAACCTTTAGAAAACAGAGCCTAGTAAAAGAAAGTTAGGTCATTGTAGGTGCCCTTGAAAGGGATATTTGGACCCCAGCCCCTTCCTGTCTCTCTCTGTTTCCTTGACAACATGAGGAGGACCCTCTATGATGGAAAACTGGGGTCATGTGTGACTATGGACTGAAACCATGAGCCAAAATAAACACTTGCTTCTTTAAGTTTGATTATCTCAGATATTTTATCATGAGACAGAAAGCTTACTAACCCTGGTCTTTATTCTGCTTTCACATTTGATTGATGCTTCGGTTGAGTTCTAGCTGAACATCATTTATATTTTAGCATTTTTGAAGTATAATATGCATACACAAATGTGACCATTTTATAAGCTTACATTTCAATGAGTTAACAG
Organism: Aplodontia rufa; assembly: GCA_004027875.1. Classification (NCBI taxonomy): domain Eukaryota; kingdom Metazoa; phylum Chordata; class Mammalia; order Rodentia; family Aplodontiidae; genus Aplodontia; species Aplodontia rufa. The sequence goes on from PVKS010009898.1 coordinate 44,339, forward strand.
TTCACAAAGTTAACACGTGTGAAACTATCACATAGGCCAAGAGATAAAACTTACCAGCACTCTCAGGAGGTTCCTCTGGTCTCTTCCTCATCACTGACCCTTCCCTCTTCCCCAAAAGCAATCATCTTGTGGCTTCTATCACAATAAACAAGTAATTTTATCCACTCTTGAAATATAAATGGAATAATTAATCATTTTTAGCTATTTTATTTCATTCAACATTTTGTTTGTGATCTCCATCTTTCTGGAACATACAGCTAAAGTATTATATATGATTATACATCATTATGTGTCATACATCATTAGAGGATATCACCAATTCTGTAATGCTAATGTACTATTTTATAATATCAATATAAATATTACTATGCATGCCTTTTGGTACATATATATGCATTTCTTTTAAATATATTCCTTATAGTGTAAAAATCTTAGAGTATGTGAATGTTCAACTTAATTAAATAGCAGCAAGCAGTTTTGAACCTGTTTGTTGCAACTTATGTTTTCAACAGCAGGATACGAGTGTACTAGGTACTTTACTTCATTGACAACACTTAGTATGATAGGAATTTTAATTTAGCCCCTTTATTGAGATTTCTTTTTCTGTTTTATTTTGACTGATTGGTGCATATTAATTATACAGAATGATTGGTTTCATTGTGGCATACTTGTGCATACATGAAAACACAATTTGATCAATTTAAATCCCCACTACATAAGCTTCTTGCACCATTTGTACTTAAAAACACATTTATGCTTACAAAAGCATAAAAATGCAAAGTTTGCCTCCTGAAAATGGAATTTTAATGCATGTTTATTAACTGTAAGCCTCTCTACCTCTCTAGTCTTCATTCAATCCCTCTACTCCATGTTAAATGAAGTGATAATATAGAAAAAATATAGAAAAAAAGAGACTGGCCAAACTCAAAGAAATAAGAGATTTCTGAATGTATAGGATGCCCATGTGTCCCACCGGGACAGACTACTGTCTTTAAACCTTCACTGTCACCTAGTCAGCACATAGCCCATCTCAAACAGCTTTATAAAAATATCCTGATATTAACTTTCATGGGATTTACATTCTTTCAGAGCATTTTAACAGTGTTTAAACACAAATTTTAGAAGTTTGTAACCATTATTTCTGAATATCCACATAATTTATATTCAAGATTATTTTCTTGAAGATCTTTAGTTACTTAAATTTTAAATGTCAGAAAGCAAAAAGTATATTAGTATTACAGGGTAATGAAACACTTCATAAATTAATTAAAAATGTTGCTAAAATTGTACTTAAACTAGAAAAAAGAGGATTTTTAAAATACTATCAAATAAACATGAAATCAATTCAACTAGGACTTTTTGTATTGAATCACCATCAGTTCTCTGGTCAAGAAAATAAGAACTATAATGAAAAGGTTTACGAACCTTGCGTTCTCTTGAATAGTTCACTCTGTGTTTGAGTTTTAAGCCTTCTAGTGCTTAATAACGGGCAATAATATTCATGTGTACAATGCACAAAAACATTACATCTTAGAATAATTTCACTAATGGTCAAAATGATGGATGGTACTTGGTGAGAAAGACAAGAAGAATTGTTCTTTCTACTCTAACACTGAGTTGTGCAATAGAACTCTAAAACAAGAAGTGTGCTAAAATAGTGATGTGGAAAATTCCCTTCATCATTGCCTTTCCACTTTCAAAGGACTCCACAAATGTACCAAACACTTTCACATGATTTGTCCCATTTGATTCTCAGGGTGATCTATAAGGAATATAATCATATTAGTGTTCATGTTTTATAGGAAGTGTTCCTGTTTTGAAGGTCAAGTGAAAACTCAAGGATATGCATATTATATGATTGTGACGTGAAATTAAAGCCAAGTTTCCTGTCCCTAGCTCAAGCATTCTTGCTTTCTTATTTTAACCAAATGACAGGGATCCATTGATTCACATTCATACATGCATACATATTGATAGAGTGGCTCAAACCAGATCCTTGTCCAGGATCTCACTGAGTTCCCCCACTCCCCAAACTCATGATTCCTCTGTGGTTCCCCCAAGTTACAGGTATGAATGATAATTTATATAATTAATGATATAATGATAGTTTATTGTAAAGTATATATGTATATATTATATCTTATATTTAGATATGAATTATACAGATATAAATGTAAACATTGGAATTACAGCATTCTTTCTATAGAGCACTATTAGCCTTCCATCAACGTCCTAAGGTGAGTGACTGGAGAACGCATCAACCTAGGGGTATGGATGTCAGTTCCTGAGTTTAGAAAGTGATTCATGTGATTAACAAAATATTTTCTCCAGTTCTTTTTTTATTTCCTATGCCTATTTTCTATATTCAAACAGAAATATGAATAAAATGCCAGATAAGAGATAGAGTGAGGAATTCTGTACCAACTAAGGGTTTTTGCAACTAATATAATTGGAACGGATTAATTTAATGGTAAAACATATATAAGGGTAACAAATTACAGATCTTGAGTGTGACTGTGAAGTGCAAATTGCCTGGGGAGAATGTGGGCAAGATGCTTAACCAATGACTGGGATGTAATGATAAGATGGAGACAGTAGGAGCTTTTCAGAACCAAAGTTCTGAGTGGACCAGCTTTAGATGTTATATGAGCACAGGCTGAATTAAATATATTGGGCAAAGGTTGTATCACCTGTCATGGAAGCCACTGAAATTTAAACCCTGCAGGGAGCAGTACATTTTTTAACATGACAAGGCAATGTACAGGAAATATTTTCCTTTTGAAATCTCCATTACATTCCCACAGCTAGTTTGTAGTTTAGTGCAATAGTTTGTGTAACCTCTGCAGGAAGTAATGTCCCTTCCAACTCACCTCACACAGTGAATAGTTCCCCTGTGACAAAACCTTTCTGGAAGAAAAAGAAATCATTGAAAATAATTTAATGACCTTCACCTGTCATATGCACATACGTACACACACACACCACACACACACACACACACACACTCCACATACACAAAATAAATAAGGCTTTTGCTTAATGAATGCCGGTCAAGTTGAAAGCAAATAGCAATGGAAATACTGTATGCTGAAATATAATTATTGATTTTCAATTAAACTTTTAAAAAGCCAGATACATTCTAGCTGAGCACACTATTCTAAAATACTGACTTCTCTCCAAAGGCTTAGCCACATAAATTGTCAAGTTTGTTGGACATAATCAACTTTCCAATTTCAATAAAAATAAGCACTGCTGATTCTGTCTTGACAACTTATCAATAAACAATGTTCTTATAAAAACTTCTGCAACTGGTAAAACAGATACAAGACTTCAAACTCCTGAAATTTTTGGTCCCTTCTTAATCCTCCTGTCATTTTTGTACCACTCTGATGGCAGCAACCATATCAATCTTGTTCCAACTCGTAATCCCTGTGCCTTGCATTTTGTAAATATTCACAAGGAATAAGGGGGAGAAAAAGGAGGAAAGAGAAAGCATACAGAGACCAAGCAGGACTATGTTCATAAAGCAATATCATGAGTTGGCTGGTTAATGATATCAAGGCAGAGACTCAATTCTAGTGCCTTAGTTTAATTACAACTTTATTTGCAAATATCAGTGCTTCAGCAGTCAATGCACATGCCCATAGGCAGGTGTGTGTCTGTGTGAGATATTTTGAGAATTTTCCATATTATACTAATTTCATATTTATCTCAACTAGTTGTAATCAGTCAACTATTGAACCCCATCAGTAACATAGCATCTTTATTATAGCAATATCTCATATACAGTTTATGAAAAAATCAATATAACATGTTGATTATGTGTCAAATTATTGCTGATCTTTCTTCCTACTATATGAATGTTATCTTAGCCATTTAATACAAATTTCCTAAACTCTATTTCTCTCCACATTAACATCTGTGTACATTTGGTGTTATCCTTTTCTCCTTTGCATCTGAGGAAATAATGACCCAATTTTTATCAAAGGCAAGTACAAACACATCATCTCCTAGAGTTCTTCATAAGACTTGATTTCATCAATAGACCTTTCTTTTGCTAGACTTGGCCTCACTCTTCTCTGGATTTTTCCTTTACTTCCTATTTTAGTATCATTGATTAAAATTCAGAGTTACACTTACAGTTCCATCCAGAACTCCTGCCCTTCTTCCCTCCCTCCACCCCTCTCTTCGGCATGGGCATGTTTGTGTCCTTGGCTCTGAGTCCTTCATTTTCAGATAGTCTGCTATCAACTCATGCTGCTCTTGGTACTATCAGTACCACAAGAAATGACTTCCTCTTCTCTATTGATTCCAGAAAATCTCCAGTCTCAGAGTGTGGCCTGAACCCCTTCCAGAAGTCATGTGCTTCTCCCTGAACAAATTCTTTTGGCCAGAAGATAAGAATCTCTTATTACCTATGCTTGAGTTACATGGGGACTTTGGGTAGAAGTCGGGAGAAGACAGAATGATCTAATGCTATACTACATGGATAGAGGCAAAGGAGAGGTAACTGAGCAAACGGAAAGGTTGCAGGAACAGAAAAAGAAATAGCAGCTATTACAAGCATAAATATAATTAGTTCTCTATAATCATAGTTCTTTTTTCCTTAACAATATTGTCCTTTTAAGACAACAGTCTCTATTTTACAACTCCAAGCATCTGAACCACTGTTCCATTGTGATCCAGTCCTTCCTTTACCTCTTGAACACTGGATTCTAAGCACTTCCGCCATGGAAATTGCTCTCTCAAAAGCCACCATTTCTCTTCATCCACTGCCTTTCCACAGCATTAAGTACAACTGAGTACTCTCTTCTTGAAATTATTTCTTCCTAAAATTTCCTTGACAATCTAATCACCTCCTCTGCACCTTTCTTCTCTCTCGTCCCCTAAAGGTTGACATATGCATACTTTCCTTCATATCCTTTAACTCTCTCTTGGTTTCAGGCTGTCACTCAATTATCACCTTTACTAAATGATTCTAAACATCTATTTTTCTAGCTCAAAACTCCTGCGCCCTTCTTTGTGACTGCTGCTAGACAGCCCTCTAACAAATTAAACATAAAATGAATTCATTCAACTCCTGCATTCTACTAAAAGCACCATCATTTTTGAAGTAAGATGTATTTTCAATATCATGCATCTCTGATTCCTCTGTGTACAATTGGATACCATTTCTGCTTATCAGTCCTCATTTTTTCATCTCATATCTTTTCTTTCTACTCCCACTCACAATGTAGAAATCTTTAATACCTTCTCACACTGTCTTTAGTGATCTCCCCTAATCCAGGAACTGCCCACTTCAATCTATTTTAATTCTCACATTGGGCATATCACTCCACTGCTCAAGAACTTTTCATGGATTGTGCTTGCTAATGGTCCCCATTTCCCAACTGGGTAGAAATTAATCTTTTAAATCTTTGCATGCCTGGGACATTCATTCTTTTTCTTTCATTCATCATCAACCTCTAACTAATGAGTAGTAACCACCCAGACGTCACAAATTACATCTTCTTTGTAGATTTAAACTTTTGCTTAGTTGGAATATCCCAAATAGAGATCAAAGAATGAATGTGGTGCTGAATGCTAAGAGTTTTAGCAAGACATTTTAGCACAGGGCTGGAGTCCTGTTTTATAGTTAGCAAATTTGAAAAATAAAAAGAGCAAAAAGGAGCTCGTGTTTTCTCTTCACTCATCAGCCTCCTTTGTCTGTCTCTTCATTTGCTTCTCGATTTAGAAAACACAGAAAGAAGCATGACTTACTGTCCTCTTAAATATACCAACATGGCGCACTCATATTCTCATAAATTTTTCCACAACGGTATCTACAGTTCAGTGCTGAAAGTAAAAATATATTAACAAATCTTGAAAATAGATAGGGTACAACTCTGCCCTTCTTAAGCAGAGAATCCCATAATTAGAAATATTCACACTAAAAGATCCCCAAAATCATTTAATTCAACTCCACCATTTTACAAATGAAGTACCTTTTCCTCCTTTATCCAGCTTTTGAAAAAATAAATAGTCTCTTGGTTCTAAATTTTTCTACTTGAAGTCCAATATATCATTTTATACCACATGACCTCTCCTATGGTAGTGACTCTGCTTTAAGATCTACCTCTCCTCCATGACAGAATCAGCCATGTGGTAACATGGGTCCACAAAGGACTGGGTCACAGCATCTGAGGAGCATGGAAATGATGTCTCTGAACATTTCACAAAGACAATTGTCTAATTATCCTTTTTAAGAGTATGATGAAAAATTTAAGAATTTATTTCTAAACCAAAAATTTGTCATTTTGGCATCCCAAACCACTATACAAAGCAAACCATTATTTTATAGAGGCTGTCTTAAAATTATTGAGGTCTTTAAATCAAATTTAATACATATATTAAACCCATTGTTATGTACACTTATAATGCACCAATAAAAATATCTAAAAGAATTAAGAGAAAAGATTAAAAAGAACATTCTAATCCAGAACCACAGTGTATAAAATCTGTAGTATTGTTAATAGTCCAAGATGGTTCATGTTTAGTGTGTATACTTAAGTGACATTTTTCTTTATGTTAATTGCTATTTGATAATTGATTGACCCCACCAAAAACCAGCATCCATTATCTTTGAATGAATGAGGAAAAAAATATCAAGATGAAAAGTTTATTGTAAAGTGATATTTGCTAAAAATTTAATCAAAGCAAAAATTAGGCTATTACTGGGCTGGTAATTGTTTCCATGGAAACTGGCTGAGGAGTGGTCCCTAGAAGGTTTTCCATTAAATGTGACTTGGCGTGTATGTTCAGATTCACTCAAGTGTGAGAAGCAGATAATGACTGATTAAGAATGAAAGAAAGGGAATGGAATAAATAGGTTATTTCCTCTGAAGACATGCCCAAAGTTAGAACTTGAAAATTTATCATTGAATAGTTTGAGGCAAAACTGGAAGATGATCTGACCTGAGCTAAAGTCCAAGAGCTATCACAGCATGTGGACTCACCAATACAACTTTAGAGTTAACTAGACCTTGAGGCAAGTCGCAGTCCTGATGCTTATCAGGTCACCTCTCTGTACAATTTGAATTGTCAAAGCCTCTCCATTTCCTCCTCTGTAGAAAGGTTTTGTTAATAGTACTTATCTCAAAGAGCTGCTGAAGAGTTCAGTGACTTTTAAACTTTCTGTGGAAGCTGGTGATTGTTATTCCACAATATAGTGAAATGTTTGGTTTTCTATGCTCTTGTAAATAATTGCACATTCAGTTCAAATTCATAAACATTGCTCCTTTCAAGCCCACTTTTTCTGATATTCTCTGAATGGGAGTTTAAATTTGTGCAGACCTAAGGCTGGATAAGAAGTGTCATAACTCCTTAGCCACACAAAGGTGTCAACATGCCACATAAATCATGTGTTACATTGGCCTGAACCATCACCAGGTCACTGAAAATTGACTGTATAAGCTAAGTGCATCCGAACTTACAAAACTCATAAAATATTCAAAGTAGATGAGAATCACGTACCTAATGAAAACTCAATTTATATGTACAATATAGCAGACATGCAGGAAAATAACAGTAAAACAGAACCCTGTCTTCTGTGGTGTGGACATCCAACTATAACTTCTGGAAAATGCTTTAACTATGGCAGGGAATTGTAATAACAGTAACAACAGTAGCAGCTAACATCACATTTACTGAGCATCCATTCAATTGCCAGTTCATCCCACAATAGTTAAAATTAAGTCAATGTGAATAAGTAACTTATTCAAAGTCACATGGCATTGTAGTTTAGTTATAAGGTGTCCCCCACAAGATTATGTGTAAGACACTATAAGAAACTTTAGAGGTTAAATGAATGGGTTATGAGAGCTTTAACTCAAGCAGTGAATTAATATACTGACTGTAACTCAGTGGTAACTATAGGCTGGTAGGGTGGGGCTGGAAGCAGTGGGTCATTGGGTGCATGACTTTGGGGTATATATTTAGTGAGCATGAGCTTGCACTCTCTCTGCTTCTTGGATGCCATGCTTCTGCCACACTTTTCCACCATGATGTTCTGCCTTACCTTGAGCCCTGAGGAATGGAGCCCCACTGTCCATGGACTGAGACCTCTTGCCAGGTCTTTCAGTGGCAGCAATGAAAAACTGACTAAAACACATGTTTAGAAGGTGGTCCAGAATGAAAAAAATCTGCATTTTCTATCTATTGTATACCAAATATGTGCCAGGTTCTTTTTTTTTTTTTTTAGGGATGAGGACTGAACTCGGGGCCTTGAGCATGCTAGGCAAGCGCTCTGCCACTGAGCTAAATCCCCAACCCCTGTGCTAGATTCTTGAAGCAATTTAAGCACTTACTATTAACAAGAGACCCAGAAGTTTTCTACAGAGCTACTCCTAAGTAGTGAATATGGCCTTCTTTTCAAGGGGTACATCTTAATAAGCTTTGATGGAAATTTCCCATCTTTTAAAATACATGTAATGTATGAATATCTGAATATATGAATGCAGACTTGGATCCTTCCTATCACACTTTCCATGTATTGTACAAAATATGATACCTGAGATTGAAAAACTCATTCAACAGATGTGATGGTATGTTTTATGTGTCAACTTGACTAAGTCACAAAATATCCAGATACTTGATTAAACCTTATTATGAGTGTGTCTGTGAGAGTTTCTGGATGAGATCAACATTTCAATTGGTGGGCTGAGTAAAGTAGATTACCTGATTGCATGTAGGCCCCATCCTTCCAGTTGAAAGCCTAAACAGAGCAAAAGCCTGATCTTCCTATAAGAAAGAATTTCTTTCTGCCTGTCTGACTTGAGGTGTGACACACATATTTTTTCCTGCTGAGCACTTGAACTAAAAGAGGAACTCATTCTGGTCTGGAGCCTGTCCAGCATTCAGATGGAACAACCACTGGCTATCCTTGGTCTCCAGCTTGCTAACTCCAGATCTTGGGATTCTATAAGTTTCTCTGGTGAACCATGACCAGTGTATACAGATTTAGCCGTGGTTGGACACAGTAAAAGATCCAACTAAATCCAATGTAATCATAGAGGAAAAAATAACTTAAAATGGAAAACAGAAAATACCAGATACATAAAAAATATGTAAAGAATATAACATTAATGTAGTTGTATTCCAAGAAAGTGGGAGACAGAGGCTAAGACAGAAGCACTAATTGAAATATTTATGAACCAAAGTGTTTGCAATCTTGTCAAAGGTACTGACACAAAATTTCAAGAAGTTCAGTGAACCTAAAGCAGATAAATCCATGTGGACATAAAAGCCTCTGCTGAAAATTTAAAAAAAATAAGTTTTCAATCAGCCAGAGGAAAGCAATGAACATTTTCTTCAAGAATACAATTAAAATGACAGCTGACTCCTCAACAGAAATTATGTATTTAATAAAAAATTGCAATCTTGTTTATATGATAACGCTATCACTTTTATTTTTTTTCAACTGGCAGATGAAGATGTGTGAATTTTCATGTACAACATATTTTGAAATTGTCTTTTTTTTAAATTACTAAAAGGGAAAATAACTGCTCATTCTAGAATAATAAACCCAGTGGTCTACAAAATGGAAACAAAAGAATAGCCTACAAAATGAAAACAAAAGAAAAATCCTCAGAAATACCTAGGATGTGAAAGTTCATTGAAGTAGACCTGTAATGTAAGAAACACTAACGAATTTCCTTGGATTAGTGGGAAATTATTTTGGACCAATGCATGAAAGTCCAGAAGAGAGTGAATTGCCAGAAAAGAAAAACATAAGGAGACTAAAGACTTGACTGCTTAAGGCAGTAGGAATGGCAATAGTTTGTGGGATATACCACTTTTGTAGAAGCAGATTATATGGCAAAAACAGTATATGAAAAGTGAGTTATTAAGAGTCACTTTAAATCATAATCATTGTAATTGAAATCAAGAAAGAAAAATGTTTCTCTTAAAATTCTACTCCAAAATATCCCTGTTTATAAATTCTGCATGCAATGTTTTTCTGATTGATCATCAATTTAGTTATTTTTAAATGACAGATTTTCATATAGCCTTTCAAAAATGCAATAAAAGTGGATGAGCTGAATTTATACCAGGAATAAGTATGAACGTTAGAAATCTATCATTTAGACTTCATGTTTTTATGCCTACCTTCCCGTATTAAGGCATAATTTCACTAGATTCCATGCTGAAATGCACTAAAGAAAATAGACCAATGAAGTGGGAGCATGGTTCATAAGAAGCCTCTCTTTCCTCTCAGGACCAGTCTTCTGAAGACTTGTTTTTATTTGACTAGCAATGTGAATTATGTATCATGCCTTCTTCACTCTTGGATGTGTTAGAAAGCTCAGAGTCAAATTCATGTTTCTTTTCTAGACAATGTAGGAATATATGTTATACCCTGAAATTTGTGCATTATTTACCCTTGATTATACCTATTTTCCCATGCTCAATATATATTTCCCTCATATATACATACACACACACACACACACACACACATACACAAATATGTGTGTGCAAATTACTAGGAATATATATATGTGTGTATATATATATGTATTTTTGTGTGTGTGTGCATGACTTTGTCACTTCAAATTCTTTTTAGAACAGGCAGAAAATAAGCATTTGCCTATGCACAAATATTCATTCATACAATCATACATATTGATTCATTCTGATTTCTTTTAAAACATTTTCTCATTAAATCATCATAAGCCACAAAAGGGAAATGCTTACCATATCCATTTTATATATGGGAAAATAGAATTGAAGACTAGTTCCAATAACTGAGGAAACCAGAATTCCCTTTCACACTCTAAAGCCTTCAATAATTCTTTTCCACCAAGTTCTCTATGTCTCTCATTTGCCTCTCATACCATTCATTTATCCATTAGTTGAATTCATACTTGATGACCATATGCTATGTGCCAGACTGGGGACAGAGTAGTAAATAAGTCAAAGTGCCACCTCTCACGGAGAATGAAGTCTTGTCCTGTCATGTGAGATGGCTTCTAAGGAAATGTTGGAATTGGAGAATGAGATCAATTCCTTAGGATGGACACTACTGCACACAGCTTTTGTCCCCATGCTATTGTCCCCATGCTACCCCATCACAGTGCTGCCAGAGCCACACTTCCATTTACATTCCCCCAGCCAACACTAAAGTCAATGAATATAGAAAAGCCAGGAGGAATGTGCACAGCAGTTAGTGGATGGTCTAAGTAATGCAAAAAAAAAAAAAAAAAGACTTAGGACAATGGATGCCATGGAGTTCAGTTTTGTATGGTGAGAGGGATAAAACAACACAACCAACAAAGTTCAACCTAACTCAGATTACACTGAATAGAAGGTACTTTTAGAACCAACTCATCAAGCATGTCAATCTGCTATGGATTTTGGGAACCCAGATTCCTTTTAAAGCTCAACATCTTGCAATTACTTCTTCAGAAGGAAAGCGAATAAGCCTTGGATAATGGCTAAGGATGGGTTATAGTGGCTGATGGGACACCGCTAGTAAAGAGAAATTGTCTCATTTCAGCCCATTACTCCAATTCTGCTCACCAAACCCTTTTTTCAGAATGTAATATGTGCCCAAGGGATATAGAATAATTTAATAGGCATAGGGCCTTTTGAGGTTGTATAAGAAGGGAAATTGGAAGTTTTTCTTGGGGGTCAAGAACAATAGCCACCCCTCCCAGCTCTGTGCCTTGTCAAAGAGTCCAAGGCAGCTTTCAACCCTGGAGCTTTCACATGTGTTTTCCTCTACAGGACCCTTTTCATCCCCATGCAAGATATGGCAATAAATCATTTCAGGAAGAGAAAGTGAGTTCTTTGAGCACGCCTGAAAGTCTACTTCTGAATGGAAAGAGATTTTTCTAGTGCTCACAGACATTAAGGATATGTAGATCCTCCCCTATTGCCGCCTACAGAATTCACCTTTTGTTCCTCAAAAGAAAGAGAAAAGGAAGCCAGATGGGGGGGTAGAGGGGAAGGAATCCATTTCACTCAGTAAGCAAGCACTTTTGAGTCAGAACCTTGGCTGGAAACCCAACCTTGCTACTTTCTTACTAAGATTAAAGAAATTGCTTAACCTTCCAAACCTCAATTTTTCACATCTCTAGCATAGGAAGTATCAGCCAAAACATTTTCACAGAGCGATTGTGAAGTTCAGGTAAGGTTCATCTGCAGACATTCAATGTGAGGTGTTCAGTAAATATTGGTTCTCAGTGGTTTCTCTTCTGATTATAATTCCCATTAATAAGGAGCTCTGGTAATGGGGGACCGTGTGATACAAGGTAAGTCTCCTCAGGTAGACATCATGAGAGATAAAGCTCTAAGATAATTGAGAGGTAGTTTTATGGTCCTACCTTAAATGACAAGTCTGTGGATAAAATGAATATATGGTAAAGCATAAATTGCAAAGTTCTGTGTAAATGGAAGCAAATCTGCTATTACAGCCTTTTGTGTAATCTGCTAAACATAGTAACATATTTTTGGAGGATTTTATGGCCACCCTTTTTGGTACCAGAGATTGAGCCCAGGGGTATTTTACCTCTGATCTATCCCCCCAACTATTCTTTTTCTATTTTAAGACAGGCTTCTGCTACACTGAGGCTGGCCTCAAACTTGCAATCCTTCTGTCTCAGACTCCTATGACCACCCTTTGAAAGAATATTATATCACAGAATCTTTGGTGTCCAACCTACATTATATCTCAATTTTTTCATTTTATTGGTTCTTTTTATTTGTACAAAAACATTAGGATTCTTTTTAACATAATTATAAAAGCATAGAGTATATTTGTTCTAATTATTCACTGCGGCATATTCACATATGTACATAGAAAGTAAGGTCAAAGTTATTCCACTCTTTCCTTGTCTCATCCTTTTTCCCTTCCCTTCATCCCCCTTTGTCTACTCCATTCATCTTTCTTCTTTTTTTTAATGCCCATTCTGCTCATGTTGGATTAGCTTCTGAATGTCAGTGAAAGCTTGGACCTTTGATTTTTGGAGCCTGGCTTATTTCTGCCTGAGAGCCTCCAGTTCCATCCGGTTACCAGCCAACGCCATCATGCCATTCTTCTTGATAGCTGTATCTCACAGTTTTTCTTCACAGCCACCCCTAGAAGTAAGCACTTCCATGACCTTCACGGTGGGAGCAACCGAGTCCTGGTGGGAGGAAACAATGTGCTGATGTTCCCACGATGGATAAACGGCGGAGTCTCAAACCTAACCCATGCTTCTCTGTTCAACTCTGTGCCCCCACACAGGTTCCCAGATGCAAAGAGAAAAAAGGAATTAGAAAGGAGCAGTGACATCTTGAGAGTGTTTTAAACAAAGTCTTGACTCAAAAGACTGCTTCCTATACCAGCAAACCCAGTCATTCTAACAGAAAGAGATACTGAGAAAATACCTAGGGGCCTCACAAGGAGACAAGGTGCGTGCCTTCCGCAGAAGAGATTCTGTGCTAAGGATCCAATTGTCAGCAGAATTCTGATTATGGAGTTAATTGGTTGCCACTTGGTCACTGTTGATCCAGAAAGTCATTCCTCCTCCTGCCTTCTCCCCAGCCTTAATCTCTCTCAGGTCCACCTGTGGACGTTATCCGGACATCTCTAATTTCTAAGATTATCTCATGGCAATGAGAAAATCTCATCCAAGCATCCACCCCTAAGGAAGGAGGAAACCCATGCACAGTGAGAAAATCTAGGAGCCCACCGGCCACAAAGCACACATTGAACAGAAATGCACGACTGAGATCACCAGCAATTTAATTGCTTTTCTGTTCCATCATCTATCAAAAGATCTTAACTTTCTGTGAAAACTCCTAGGATTGCAAAACCATAAACATCCTCACAATACTTTTTATTTTGCTAGTCCAAGTTAACTGCAGTAACCTCAGTCTCTCCTTTCAATTTCCTTTCCTACCAGCCCACTTTTCTCTCTGCAAAGGGCAAATAAATGTCTCTCTGGACACAGCTCCTGTACACAGCTCCGATATGATGATGGCTTTGCTTCCAAGTGCTACTGACAGGATGACATAGTGAGCCCGAGATGGGGAAGGAAAAAAAATCTCTATTGTTCTGCACAAGAACAGACCTATGCTTAATCTAATGCAAACATAATTACTTTTAGTTAAACAAAAGGAGGGAAACAAACAAGAAGAAAAAACTTGATGTTTACAACATAGGCTGTCTGCTCAGAAATGAACAATAATGTGGGCATCAGATAGGCATCACATTCCTCCTCTCAGGCTGCTCTCAGAAAACAAATCTGAAAAGCATTTACAGAGACAGAAGCAGGAGCTCTGGGTCCTAGCCATCCTCTTCCTATTTTCAACATTTCCCATTTTAGGTTCACATCATTGCTCACCTCTTTAGTTGGATTATTAATAGAAAGTCGACACTTGAAGAAAAAGTTTGAAGGTTGGATGTCAGAAACATTTAAAAATCTTTTCCATTGACCCTGGCATGGAATTGACCCCTTTGGTGTTCCCAAACAGAGAAGGAGTCAGAAGGAAGATTCATTTATTCAACAAATATTGATGGCCAGCCTACTTTGTGACAGGTGTTGTGCTGGGGTGAGTGATATAGAATGTGTCTCAGAAAGAAAAAAAGTATGTGATAATCAAACAAGTTTGTAAAAGTACATGCTGCTATGATAACATATAAATGGGAAGCCCAAGTTACTAGCAAGGTTATAAAGGAAGTCAGGGATAATCTTTCTAAGAAACTTTCAACTGTAAACTGAAACCTTAAGGATGAATAGGAATTAGCCAGGCCAATTACTCAAAAGAAGAGGAGAGATAATACAGGAGGAGACACACAAATTCTAAAGCATGGAGAAGGCCCAGAGAAAGGGAAGGCCATGGTGTGCTTAAAAATCTGAAGAGCCAAGTTAGTGGTTAGAGATGTAATAGTGTATTAGAGATGCCATAACAAATGATCGCAATGTTAATGGATTAAAACAGCAGAAGTTACACTCTTCCATTCTAGAAGCAAGAAATCCTAAGTAACAGACTCCTTCCTTGCTTCTTCTGGTTTCTAGAGGTTCCAGATGTTCCTTGACTTGGCACTGTGTAATGCCAATTTTTGGCACCACCTTAATGCGGCCTTGTTTTCGTCTCTCCTCTTTTTCCTATCTATGCCTTCTCCTCTTCTGACACTTGTTATTAAATTTAGGGCTTAGCTAGTTAATCCAAAATGATCTCAACTTGATCTTCTTGAGATCCTTAATTGTATCTATAAATATCCCCTCTTTTTTTTTTCTTTTGTACTAAGGATTGAATCCAGGCACTCTTAACCCTGAACCAAATCCCCAGCCCTTTTATTTTTTTACCTTGAGATAGGGTCTAAGTTGCTTAGGGCCTCCCTAAATTGCTGAGGCTGGCTTTGAACCTGTGAGCCTCCTGCCTCAGCCTCCCAAGTTGCTGGGATTATAGGCATGCATCACTGTGCCTGGTTAAAGATTCCTTTTCTATATTAGGTCATATTTGCAGGTACCAGTAACTAGGATGTGGACATATTATTTTGAAGGCCATAGTTGACCACCACAATCAGTGTTGCTGAAAAGCAGTGTGTGGTTGTAAGATGGAACTGGTGAGGTAGGCAAGGGTCAAATTGTACAAACCTTTGGAGCCTTGCTGACTGTATTCATTTTGTTCTTGTTGCTGTTGTTATTAAAGCAATTGACAATTTATCAGAATTTGATGGGTTAAAACAACACCTCTCTATTATCTCAGATCTTCTGTTGGTCAGAGGTCTCGACTCAGCACAGCCCAGCTGGGTCCTGCACTTGGGACTCACCTGGCTTTATGCAAGGTGACCTCCAGGCTGAACCCTTATCTGGAGGCTCAGAGAGAGGTTCCATTTCTAAGGTCATTCCTTGCAATTGTAGGACAGGCATCTCCTCTTCCCACCACAGCTTCAAGAACCCTGCTGTGTCCACTACTATATTTCACATCTCTGACTTTGCTTCTGGTACCATCCAGAGAAAGGTCACTGCTTAAGAGGGCTCATGTGATTCCTTTTGGCCTGAGAGTCCAGGAAACGCTCCTGTTTCAAGGTCAGTTGATTAGCAATCTTTATTGTATTTGCAAAATTCCTGATAGCATTTAACCACATGCGCAGGAGACACCGCAGTTGGCAGAGTTCATGAGGGCTATAATTCTACCTCACACTGGGAATATTTGCAGTGCTGGGTAACAAAACTCTGATATACTTTCCAGTGGAAAGATTTCTGCTGCCACTTCCTAAAGAAAAGGCATACGAGGGAACAAAGCTTTGCCTGTTTAGGCTGCAATCTCATGAGTACCGTTTCTCCCCATTTTCTCCACTCTCCACCTTGGACCCTCAGTTATTTTTCACTGTGTAAACTGGGGAAGGTAAATTCTCTGAGCCTTGTTTTCTTCCCAATTAAAAGGAGGATAATTATACATGAACCAAATGGGCTGTTTTGAAGAGTAAATGTGAGAATTTAGGATAATACCTGATGAACACTAAGATTGCAACCCAAGAACTAGCTAGAA
This sequence comes from Aplodontia rufa, assembly GCA_004027875.1. NCBI lineage: Eukaryota > Metazoa > Chordata > Mammalia > Rodentia > Aplodontiidae > Aplodontia > Aplodontia rufa. Next base: position 60,863 of record PVKS010009898.1, read on the forward strand.
GTGATGCAGTTGAGAGCCCTGGTACACACATTGCACCTCTAACCATGGCAGTGACTGGTGGGCAGAATCATCTACACGTCCTCTGCTCTGTTCTTTGGCTGGAATTTGGCCCCAGCCCTGCCTCACGTTGCTTTTTATTGCTCTGCCTTTGTTTAGTTTCCCATATCATAGATTGTCATCCTTGTGTCCCATGCTATCTTATTCTGCTTTTCCTGATGACCCTATGCAACTCAACGTAACCCTGACGCCACTCCCTACAAACGGCTCTACAGGCTCCAGAGTCCAGATGGAAAATAGACTCTGATCTTGTTTGGCCCACACTGGACATGTCCTTAAGTCCTCTCCCTGCAGATGTCAACCTTCCCCCTCAATAAAAAACAATAATAATAATAACGAAAAAAATTAGTAAGGAGAATTAGAGTCTTCTTTTCCAAAGATCCTTCAAAGGAATTATGAGGAGCAACTCTTGCAGGGAGGTCTGAAGCTGGGAACCTTCAGGAAAATTCAGGAGAAGCTATCAAAGCAGATAAAATAATCAATACAAGCAGGAATAATTATTTCCCACCCAGAAACAAGTAACCACCTGTAAAACATGTTTCCTTGCTTGAGTGATCAAAAGAATGAAGTTAGACAGCATCAGGTTTGTCTTCAATAACATGGCCCCATGGAGTGCTTTCTGGGCTCAAACCAATGTGTGATTGCTCTCCAGTGGCCTGGGTTCCTAAATATCAATTGTAGATATCAATTTTCTCTGTGTATAAAAGCAGGCCATCCTGCAGAAGATTCGGGTTTTAAAAGCACAGACTAATGAATCACCACCACAGAAATTCATCTAGGGATTAACCTGATTGGGTGAAATTGTATTTGAATATTTCTCTCCAAAAGAATTAGAATCAAACACTGCATCTAGCCACATGCATGTCACTGAGATAAATGCAAGTCTATGACACTTTCTTTTGTTAAGTCAATAGCTAAAGTCAGGTAAGAAAATAGATTGTCAAGAAAGGTTCAAAAGAGATGTAGCAGAGCTAACAGGATTGAAAAACACGGTTAACCAACTCAAAGCTTCATTGGAAGACACCAACACCAGAGTAAACTCTAATGAAAATAGATCTTCAGCGTTTGAAGAATGAGTATGGGATAATGAGGATTGCCTAAACGATGTACAAATCAAAGAAGAAAAGCGAGATAAACAGCTTACTTTACATAATCAAAACTTCCAAGTAGTATTCGATGAGATGAGGCGTAATAATCTGAGAATCATTGGCCTGGAAGAAAACTCTGAACAGCAAACAAGAGGATTCAAGAACCTTTTAAGCGAAATCATAAGCGAGAACTTCCCTCATGTGGCGATTGATCCGGAATA
>PVKS010009899.1:0-62216 GCA_004027875.1 Aplodontia rufa
AAAAATATGTATACAAAGATGTTTAGCTGGGTGTGGTGGCACACACCTGCGATCCCAGTGATTTGGGAGGTTGAGGTAGGAGGATTGCAAGTTGGTGGCCAGCTTCAGCAACTTAGTGAGATCTTGTCTCAAAATAAAAAAAAGGGCTGGGGCTGGGGATGAATCTCAGTGGCAAAGCCACGGTTCAATGCCCAGTACCAGAAAAAAAAAAAAAAGAATATTCATTAGACAATGTAAGGAAATCATAGAAAAGTTCATCAAAAGAAAGATGATTTTTAAAATTATAGTATGTATATATGCATATTAAAATATATATGCTAGGAACTTCTGTGCAACTATGAAGAAAAATAAAGTACTCATAGGAGACTGGAGAGTGGGAATATGGGGGAACATCTCAGAAGCAGATGTCATTCCTCCACGAGATACCCATTTAATGCATGAGTTCTTCTGGGGGAAACTGCAACAGGTGAAACCCAAGGTGGTCATCCATGTTTTGGCATTACCCCTGGATAACAAAGTATATATACATTGATTACTGTTGGTTTGATAATTTTTCCCCCTTAATTGTATCTCTATATACTTCTAATAAAAAAAAGAAAAAAGTAGATATTCATGTTCTAACAAAAAATAATTTTTAAGACAAAACAAAAATAAAACAATGGCAAGGTGTAGATCCTTTCGATTTCCTTTGCCAGTGTTTCTTCAGTTCAAGGCAATTTCCTTCTAATATTTCTTTGATTATTTACTTTCATCCTCTGAGAATCCTATTAGATCAATGTTCAAATTTCTAGACCTGTGTTTCAATTTTTCTCTCATACTCTTCATATCTGCTCATTTTCATATAAAAATCTCAACCAGATTTTTATAAGTAAAATTTGTTAAAAAAAAAAAAAAGAAGAAGAACTTGCTCTTCAGCTGTTCCAGTCTCAACTGTTGAGGTTTGGAAAAATTTGGGGGGTGTTGGAGCGGTGGCTCAGTGGTTACAGCATTTGCCCAGCATGTGCAGGTATGCGAGTTCAAACCCCAGCACCATGTACACAACGAAGTCTTGGAGCACCGAAGGCCACATGAGAAACTAAATAAAATTGATTCTCTCATTCTCTCTTTCTCTCTCTGTCACTGTCCCTCTTTCTTTAAAAAAAAATTTTTTTTTTTTGGGTAGTCAAAGTTTTATTTCCAAAGTCTAATCATTTCCGTTTTCTTGTTGGTCTGCTCTTGTCTGCATGGAACATCCTCCTTCGTCCCTCTGGGGATAGTCACTACACTTGCTGCTTTGAGAGTCTCCTTGCTTTTGTTCTGTTCCTGTTTCTTTGGGAATTGGGTCCAAATACCTGTTGGGCCAGGGCCAGCCTTTCAGGATGCTGGCTCTGAACTTTGCTTTTCTGCTTCTCTTAACCTTCCCTTCACCAAAGAATTTGAAGTTTGATGCCAAGAGTTGCCCAGCTTGTTGGGAAATGGGTTCCCTGACACTTGCGGTGGAGACAAATGGGTCCCGTCATTTTACTGGAGGTAGACAGGGCAACATCTTTACATCTTAAGTTTGCAGAGCCTTTTATTCAACCGGTCCCATTCTGGTTCTGGACTCTAGAGATAAGCCCATCAGTGCATGCAAGGATATTTTCTGCTAATTTGTTTGCAAATACGAAAATTAGAAACAGCTTAAATGGTTATCCATTAGGGAATGGTTAAATAATTACTATGAAATTCCACGGCCCAACTGAAAGCAACCAGAAACTGACATGTACTTACATGAAAAGATCTCAAGACATGCTATTAAGTGGGGAAAAAAAAATGCAGAAAAATACACTTAATGTGTTACATAAAAAACCCCACAAATAAAACCTGAATTTCCATAAGTAGTTTATTTGCTTTTAATTATTATTATTATTTTATTGGCATATTATAATTATGATAACAATGGGATTCATTATGCCATATTTGTATATGCATATAACATAACTTGATGAATCTCATTTCCCACTACCTTCCCTTTCCCTTCTCTCCTCCTTCCCCTGATATGCTTGCTCAACTACTGAACATCTTCTATTATTATTTTAATTAAAGCATTATAATCACATATATAAACAGGATACATTGCAATATATTTGTACACGGATGTAGCATAATTTAGTAGGTTTCCTTCTCCATGCCCTCCCCTTCTCCCTCTCTCTCTCTCTCTCTCTCTTTGAGAGAGGAGGGCTGGGCTTGTAGCATGGTTGTAGAGCACTTCCCTAGCATGTGTGAGACCTTGGGTTCAATGCCTAGTGCCACCATAAAAAAAAATAAAAATAGAGGGACAGGAGAGAGAGAGAGAGAGAATCAATTTTATTTTGATTTTCATGTGGCTTTCATTGCTCTGACACTTCGTTGTGTACATGGTGCAGGGTTCAAACCAGCACCATAACTGCTGAGCTACTGCTCTAGCCCCCCTCTTTTTTTTTAAGAGCCAGAGAAAAAATGAGAAAGAGAGGGTCAATTTTATTTATTTTTCATCTGATTTTTGTTTTTCCAAAACTTAGTTGTGTATGTAGTAATGGGGATCAAACCCAGGTTCTCATGCATGCCAGACAAGTGCTCCACCACTGAGCCACCTCTCCAGCCCCTTCTCCCTCCTTCCCTCTTGATTCCCTTCTTCTTCTCTATTGTTTTTTTTTTCTATTTTCATGAGATCCTTTTCAATTTTTTTTGTAATTCTTTTTTTTTTTCCTTTCTCTAACTTCCACATGTGAGGGTAAAGGTTCAACCCTTGACTTTCGAAGCTTGGCTTACTTTACTTAGCATAAAGTTCTCCAGTTCTATCCACTTACTAGCACATGACAGAACGTCATTCCCTTTTACAGCTGAGTAAAACTTCACTGTGTCTATATACACGTTTTCCTTATGCATTCGTCTACTGATGGTTACCTGGGCTGGTTCCATGACTTGGTTATTGTGAATTGACTGCTATAAACATTGCTTTGCCTGTATCACCATAGGGTGCTGATTCTTTCGTTAGTCCTTGCCTATGCCCTGAAAGCAGAGAAAGTTAAAGACCAGACTGAGAGCAGCTATCATCTCTGGGCAGATAACAGGATTGGGTGATATTAAGGGAGATTTATTTTCTAAGTGTTAATAAAGATAAATTAGCTCGTATGCTTTAAAATTTTAGGGGCTGGAGGTATAGCTCAGTGGTAGAGTGCATCGTTAGCATGCACAAGTCCCTGGGTTCACCCTAGTGCACACACATAATTAAATATTCTAAAGATAAAACAAATGGCAAAGGGAATTATGTTCAAGAAATTATGTTCAAGATGCAGGACATGCAACAGCTCCGAGTTCTTGCTCACCAGGCAAGTCCCCAGAGTCTGGCATGAGCTCAGTGTTTGAGAACATTAGCTCACATGTCAGTCAGTGTCAGGTGGGGGTCGGGTGGGGTTCATGGTATCCCTACAGAACATACAGAGGGAGCATTGACTTGCAAGTCATCAGCCTTCGAGGAGCTGAGAACATTTTCCTAAAGTCTTGCCCCAGCCAGTGCTCTCAGGAAGAGGAGAAACTTCATTTATTTATCAGAACATCTGAAAATATTTTCCAAATTTCTCATTCTTCATAATAAGGTACATAAATAGAATCACATAGTCCGAGAAGCTGGAAAATGCTGCCTATTACAGATTCAAGGACATGTATTAAGATACCAGAGGCTTGTCACCTGTAGACAGACATTTGCCACACTTGGCACTTGTCAGTCTTATTTGACTATGTAACCCCTCCTACCTTTTCTCAGGTAAACGTCCCTGAGGCCCCCTTTAGGAAAGTGCTGCCTCCCCCACATTCCTTCACATAGTGATGTACATGAATGAGTCAAGGCAAGGGGGGTTTGCATGGGGACTTGAGAAGAGAAGGAAGGAGGGGGACAATTTGCTTCCTTTCCACAGAGCTCTGGTTCAAGATTTAAACCTCTTGTAGGAGCTGTTTCTACTGGAAGTTAGAATTCACGTGGCACCACTCTGGGTGGTCTTGATGGTAGAGCATGACAAGAAGCAATAGGAGGCTGTGTCCTCTTGCTTCCTGGAGAGTGGATTTGGGCCCACGAGGACTCCTATGCTCTGGCACTGAGGCACCTGGAGGAGTGTGCATGAGGTCCTGGGGCAGGGGCAACCCTCTAGAGGTTCTGGAAACAGTGGCTGGGGAGGCATCCTGGCTTTGGAGCAGGATACAAAAGGTCTGAGTGAACTGTGAGAGGACACAGATGACCCCATGGTAAGAGGAGCAAGGTCAGAGAGCTGTTCTTTAATATGAACTCATCTGTCCCGCAAGCAGTGGGAGATGGGAAATCAGTGCATTTTGAAAAAGTTGCTTGCAGATCTTTGTGTATTTTAGGACTGTTCTGTCCTACCTGGTAGCCACTAGCCAGAGGTGGTTACTGAGCACTGGAAAAGTTGTTAGTGGGCATTGAGACATGCTGTAAGTGCAAAACACACACCATGTGTAAAATTCGCTGTTGCACAACAGAATTAAAATATCTCATTAAAATTTTATATTGAGTAAATGTTGAGATGAAAATATTTCAGATATACTGGGTTACCCAGCACATACTAAAATTAATCTTACCCATTCATTTTAATTTCTTTAAATGTTGCTACTGGAAAATTTAATGTTATGTGGATGGCTCATAATACTTCTTTTGGATGGCATTGTAGGGGGCTCTGCAGGAATCTGCTAGAGAGAAATGGTTCTTTGGCTTAGTAAAATAAAATATTGGACTCAGACTTATGGGAGACTTTGAAACAAAGGGGAGCTCAACTGTTTTGCATAAGAAAGTAGAAGAAAGGAAACAAAACCAGAGCTGGATGAAAGTGGGCAAGTGTGGTATGTATCTAGGTCTCAGGGAGAAAGGGTGGGAGGAAGGCCCTAGCATCATGGTGGTGACCTGAGCCCAAGGAGACAGATGGCCCAGAAAGAATTCCCAGAGCTGCGCCCACAGGGAATTTTGCCGCAAGTGAGATCTGCTGATAAATCTTAAGTGGGTTCCTGCTTTATGCCCTGGCATTGCTCAGCTGTCCCCACACCCCGAGGACAGACTGCTTCACCCATGCAGAGGGCTCAAGGCATCATGTGGGGCTGGGGAATCCATGTGCATGCTCCCAAGCTCCAGCAACACAGGGCTGGGGAGGATGATGATGGGCAAAGGAATGGCCCTCTCGGGAGGGGAGGAGGGAACGTGAGAAACAAGAGTGCTGGAGGAAGGGCATGCATCTGCAAGGCAATAAGATACCCCATCTTCCAGGAAGAACCTGGAGTGCGGGTGGGCATGCCCAAGGGATTCGAGATTCTCATGCAACTTTTGAAAGGTAGAATCAGCCCAACAGGTTTGGGACACTGGGACCCTAAGCCACGTTATGCCAGGACATTGCTATAACTTTGGAGTGGTGGGCAGCAGGCATCTGTCACCTTGGAGGAGTCTGGTGGGAAAGCTGGGGAAGATGAGAGAGTGGGACAGGAAGTAGGTGATGTGGAAACATCTCCAGCATCGACCTTAAGTTGTCAGAAGGCAATGTCCCTGGCAGATGAGCTGTGTGGCTCCATGCCCCACCTGGGCCACCCACACCCATCTCCAGGATGCTATGGACCTCCTGGGAGGCTGACTTGTAAAAACTGCACCAATGGGACTTCTTGCTGTGGGACTTCTGGGAGGGATTGGCTCATGGAGGACCTGTGGGAGACCAGAAGGCAGGAAGTGAGCCAAGGTGGGGTTCACACAGCCTCCCCCTCTGCAGAATTGCAGCAGGTCATTCCTCTCGCACGATTTTCTCTCTCCTACCCTTCCTCCTTCCTCTGTTTCTCTGCCTCTGTCTCCCCTGCAGTTACCAGCCCTGGAGGATCCACATGCCTGATGGCCTCCCCTACACTCTGCCCAAACCCTTGTGGCCATTCCTTTGTTAAGGCCCCCTCAGTTACCCAGCTCCTGTTTGAAATTTGCTTCTTCTCTAGACCCTGGCTGATCTGTGGAGTATACCATATGCTAACTTTTGTATACTGAAGGGAGATGGCAGAAGGAAAATACTTACATGAATTTGCATAAAGAAATACTAGGATACATAAGAAACTAATAAAAGTCATTTACTCTAGGAAGCGAGGGAGAGAACAGGGTGAACCAAGGGCAGAAGTGGAGTGAGATTTCTCACCATATCTCATTTATATTATTTTGATTTTTGACCATATGAATTATTATCTACAAAGCAACATTAAACTGGAAAGAATCTGCTTTACCCTCAAATCTGATTATTTAGAGAATCAGTTTTATAATGTCTGGAACTTTTACCAAGGAATCTCCCAATTTTCAGCCGAAAAGCCACAGCAATGAGGAAGCCAGTTTCTCCAAGTTGGCGCTATAAAGGGGGGCTGCAGCCAATGCATCTGCTTCTCTCCTTCTTCCTGCCCTCTAGGAGCTCTGGCCTCCATCACCAGTGTCCTAGAGGAGATACCCTGGGGGATGTCAACTGACCAGGAAAGATAGCAAAACTAAATTACATAAGGAAGCCGACCATGGGCAATAGTTGAGAAGTAGCATCTCTGGCGAGACAGACACTAATGGCACCCGTCATGGCCATGGTCATGCTAACCTTGAGAGGCGCTCAAGATCCCTGCTTTGGTGCACTTGTCCTGTGAAAAGCTGCAGGCACACAGCCTGAGCTTGGAGAATGTTGCCCACCCCCAACATACAAGCATTGTGAGTGTGTTCCCTGGGCCTCTGGTGACGGCGACACAAGCACAGAGCTCAGGACCACACCAGGAGAGGCATGTCTTGCAACATGGAGCCTCAACCTCACATTAAGAGAACTTTGACCTTTGCCGTTTCTCATGGGCTTTGTGAACTCATCAGAGCAGCCGCATGGGAACAAAGCTGCATTCACACGGGTTAGCGCTCATTTCCTCATTAATCCTCCCAGGCACCATTACCAGGCAGGGAGAGGCCAAATGCGATTACAGCCTTTTAGCCAGCAGTTAGGGTAATGACTTGCCCTGTGTCATACATGAGTCATGGGCATGGTGGGGTCTAACTCTGATCTCTGAACCCTGGTGTGGCATTATAATCCTCCCCCTGGGCACGGGCTGCACGCAGCTCAGCTCAAGAGGATGTCCTTTTCCCCTTGGCCCCGGCTTGCTATAGGGAGGGAGAGGTAGTGGACACACAGAGTGGCTGAGCAGTGCAACAACTTCAAGTTCAAAGCAAAGGTCTTCTTCCCTTTGCCCGCTATTGCCCAAATGGCTACCATTAACAATACCATTAGTTGGACGGAGTTCACAGCAGCCATCACCAAAAGCCAGCTCTTGGTTCAAGTTATGTGGGAATTTCCGGCCTAGTGGCCCTGAAGCATTGTCTCTAGGCCTTGGTAAAATGTTGCAGTGTCTGTTCAAGTGTTCATCAAGGTCAGTTGATCACCGAATGAAACGCAGACAGAGACCAGAGAGAGGCCAGCTGCAGTTAGATAATAGGGGAGTAACAGAGGTCTCCGTAGAGAGGTGGGCTCCACCCATGTCAGAGGCAGACTGGAGAGCAGAAGGAATCATGCCCTCAGGGAACAAAAAGGGGGAGGAGAGAGAGAGAGAGAGAGAGAGGGAGGGAGGAGTACCAGGTCCTCCAAAGAATTTGTTCAGGAGAACAAACTGTGCATTCCACCCATACCTAGTTCTGGGTGACAGGCTCATTCCATCTTCTCCATTTCTTGCCCTTTAACCTTGTACCAGACCGTGAGCTAAGTCATTTGCATGTGTCTCACAGTTTGCAGATGAAAATGTGACCGAGAGGTAAATTGCCCATGTTTGCATAGCTGGAAGAGGGTTGAGTTGGAATTTGAACTTCTTCTGGCTGAGGCCTGTTGTTTCTACTTCCGGGAACATTCCCACACATTTACCCACAGACCTGAACAAATGGTGGGGAGGGAGAGAGAGGAATGAAGGGGAGCACTTCAGAGGCAGAGAGGAAGCGCTGAGGCGGAGGTGCAGGAAATCCTGATCATGTACACATAGTCCGTAGGCACATAACTGGAGCTATTTTAAGGCCAAAACTAGGATGCCGCCCAACAGAACTGCAAAAGCAAAATGTGTTGTTTGTTTCTTATTTTTATTGTTTTATACTTTTTTGTAAGCATTTTGCAATGCGGTTGGTTTTTCAAATACATTTTTCTTTATCAGGTGAAGCCCTGGTGAACATCTATGTCATCCTAAATTAAGCCTTTGATGTTAAAAAAAAATCTATATCATGTAACAGAGCAAATATGCTTCAGGCTTTAAGGCCAAAGCCTCCTGTCTTCTGAGATTCTGTTCACCTTGGTCCCTCCTTTTAATACACCTGCTGGAGAGAGATCCAGAGAAGAGTGAATAGCACTGGTATAATGTGGCCAAGCAAATAAACCAGGAGGAAGTCAGGTCCAGCAGAAATTGGTGGCACAAACCCATGCAGACCAAGGCTGGGATGGTCAGCCTGATGCAACTTCTGTGTACCCTATGAGCTCTTTCTGTAAGGGGGCCATGGAAGGTTCTGGAAACTTATTTCTACTTTGGGGTTTAGGACTCCCATTCCTCCTCCAAAGCTCTATAGGGAAATTCGCCATGCAAGTTGAGCTGAAAATCCTACCAATTGTTGGTACTGTCACTCCCACCTCTAGCATGCTGGGTGAACTGGAGCAACTGATTTAACTTCTCTGTATTTCTGTTTTCTTACTAGGAAGATGAATTCAATAATAACATAAACTTATTTCCAGGGCTGGGATAGGATGCAGTGAGACAGATGCACAGCACTTAATGCAGCTGGGCACGAGCGATGCCTCAGCCGTGTGCGTTGCTCCTGCTCGTTTGGCCGTGGAGATCATGCAGGCTGGGGGTGGGGACTGATTGCACCCTGTGTGATGAAGGATTTCCATAGATGACCTCCTTCAATGCACTCTACATCAGGATTGGAGGATCACAACTGTAAATAGATTGTACAGGGCATTAAAGAAAAAGGTTATGACCAATTTATAGATAGGACACTGAGCTCAGAGGTCAGTGACTCTGCTCAGGGCAGCAGAGTTTGGGAACAAGGAGTCAGGGTTTGAACTCTCACCTGCATGACTCTGAACACTGTTCTCTGAGTCACCCACCACTCCTCCCTATGGCATGCCAGGCCTGAATTCTGATTTTTTGACACTCGCTTAGTCAGTTTGGCAACTGAACAGCAGCTTGGAGGCAGGATCTGGGAAGCCAACCACACTCACCCATGACTCCCCAGGGTGAGTCTCTTTTGTCATTCACAATCCTAGGTGTTGGGCCTGCAGGAACAGCCAGGAATGTTACACTGCAGAAACTGAAAAGTGAGAACAAAAAGAGAAAAGGATTTGAGATCCTGGCAGAAAGGGACACAATCCAGCAGAAACCAGCCTCTAACTTTGGTCTAGTCCTTCGATGTATCCCAGGAGAGCAGACCCCAGGAGCAGAGGCAAGTGAGGAAGCCATGACAGAGCACCTGCCCTGAATGGCCTCCATGTCTGTGATCTTATTTCATCTCATGGTGACCCTATGACAGAGGATTAATATGCATTTTATAGATGAAGTAACTGAAGCTCATTAAAGTGAAGCAAGATGCTCCAAGCCACACAGCTAAGGAAGAGGAAACTGAGGCTGTCCCAGAGTCTGTTTCCTATAGCAGCTCCCTTCTCGGTAACAACCATACTGCTTGTATAATAGATGATATATACGATGTGCCCTGGCTAAGGTTGGCCTCCTCCGTAGGATCTAGAGCCTAAAAATAATCCAAAGGGATAGGGAAACTGAGGCAAGCCTGGGGTTCTAGGAAGAAAGAGGGTAGGAAAGCGAGAGACATAGAAATGGAAATTAGGGAAGTGGAAGGAATATAGACACCCTTTTTGGTGGTATTGACTGTGCGGGACAGTGAGAGGCAGTTGTAACCTGCAGAAAATCAAGTCTAGACTCTGCCTACTTGCAAAGCAATGGTATGGACCTGTTTATCCAGCATCCTTCTGTTCTTGCATGTGAAGCTTTAAGGAGCCGGGCTGTCATTCCTGGCCAAAAGGATGTCCCCTGTCCTAAGGGGACACTGGGCTAGCTCAGGGAGCTCTTTGAAGCATAAGCAGCCACAGACAGGCACAAATATTTTCACCAAAGACTCCCAAAATGTGTTATCTACAGTCACTGGAAATTGGAATGCAAAACCTGCGTGCAAGCAGCGAGATGTGCAAGAGAAAAATTGTGGTGTTTTAAGAGAGATACACCTCAGAAAAATAGCTGAACTCTCAGAATCCAAAGCTGTGACTTCCCCTTTAAAGGCACTGTTCAGGAGACCCTCTGATGTCATCATCCTCATTGTGGAAACCAAGCAGCATGAAGGAGCCAGGTCATTGGCTACAGTCTGGTTTGGGGTTAAAAAGGAGCCAGGTCATTGGCTACAGTCTGGTTTGGGGTTAAAAAGGAGCATGATTGCTTTCTTTTTTTATTTTCTAATTTTTAAAGCCATGTGATTATTTGATATTTATAACAGTAGTTTTAAGATATTTTTGCTAAATTGAAGACAAAGCAAAAAAAAAAAAAAAAAAAAAAAGGAAGAGAGTGGAGTAGCCTCAGATCTGTCCTCGGGCTCTTGCTACTAACATCTAGGCCTTGGGTTTTCTTACCTGCCACATGCAAATAACAAGACCTGTTTCCCTCCTCACAGGTAGTTTGAAAAGCATAAACGAATGGTGTGTAACACTTTGAATCTGCTAATCATTATCCATACACTGAGAAGTTAAAATACAAATCTTAAGTAAGCCCAAAGACAACCTCCATTGTTTGCAGTTTCAAAGAACAGATATAGCAGGAACCCTCTCCCTCTATCAGCACAAAGTGTTTCTAGAATGTTCTATAGAACAATGACCCAACAATGAACATTGGATGTTTTAGTTTGCCTAGTATCCTATCTCCTCGTTTTTGGAAACTAGTCCATTTCCATTAGGAAATTGTTTTTAGCATTGGTGGGAAATGTTAACCCAGACTCATTTCAGCCCACAAAGTCAACCAGAACTCTCAGGAGTGTCAGGCTTGGTGGAGCTGCCCAGGACAAAAGTCAATTGATCTGATTCATGCCTCTGGGACAGCTGGTTATCCTGCCCATGCATTTCTCTAGCTCAAGTGTACTGAACTCTGGGTAATTTCTGTTGCTTGCAGTAAAAAATAAAAACAAACAAACCCTAAACTAAGGGGCCTTACTTTGTCCTTCCTCCAGGGGTTCAGAGATGGGGAAGCTCGGGAGAGAATGAGAACCTGTGGAAAAGTTTTCTCAGATGATAGGAGCATGGGTTGGGATTCAGAGATGGATCAGATTAGATCAAACCCAATCATTGGCTGGTGTTGTGAAGATGTAACACACACAAACAGACCATAGAGATTGGGGTCTTCTTTTCCAAGAACCTGTCCTGGGCTCTCCTCCCCATAACCCAAATCTGGGCCTCAGCATGCAACCCTCTCAGGGCTTTTGAATTTCCCTCCGGCTCACATTTTTGCATTTGACTTTGATTAGAACAACACCAGGCCCTGGGATCAACTTATCCAACTCCCTTGTTGTCTTCAGATAGTGAAAATGAAACCCAAAGAAGGTAGGAGCTGCCTCTTGGTCCTTAGCAATCTTACTTCCTGTTTCTATCTGAATTTATCCCCCAAAGTCCTTAGGAAAATTGAAGAGCTCCTTGGAGGGCAGGGCAGGTTCTGGTGGGTCCCCACTGTCATCTCTTTGTCCCAGATGAAAACTAGCAATGGCTACAGAGGTACAGCTTTAGAGCAAGGTCAGCCATAGCCACTGGCTGGGTATGAGTTGGTATGAGCCCTAAAGACCTTCCCACCCCACAGATCAGGTGCCAACAACAGCTGAGGCTCTCTCGGCTCAGCCTTTACCCAGCCAGTGTCCTTCCTGAGGATGGTGGGGACAGGCAGACCTGCAACACAGTGACAAGTCTGGGCACACCCTAGGAGCTGGCCAAGGCTGACATTTGGCACTGTCAGTCATTGTTCAAGCAAATCAGGGAGCAGTTGGCTTCCCTCACTTGGTATGGTGCTCAGTGACCTGTGTCAGGTGCCCAGTAGTTCCCTATCCAATCACCCTTGGCCATATTAAGAAGATTTTGTTGGACCTGATCTTTTTCCTGCTTGTTGTTTTACAAGTGTGATTAAAGAACAAAAATGTCCCCAAGAAACTTCACGTTAACAAACTTGCATTCTAAGGCTTAAAAAAAGAATGAAGAGCATATGGGCTGGAGAGTTTCAGATTTATAATATTAGCACCATTTGTTTGCCATAGGAATGTCTATAATGCAGATCCTTCGTACAGTGAGTGCTACTATTCTAGCTAAAATCACCTGGATGATGAAAATCATGAACACAAATGGAATCATGACTGAGCGGACCTCAAAGTGCATGATACTTCAGTGCATTTTGGGATCATCAGAGTACATGGAAGTGCAGCCTTCAAACCCCCAGGAGAAGAGCATGTAAGGCCTCAGCACTCTGTTGGCTGATCCGTGCTCTCCAGGGTTGGGTCATCACGAAGGAGCCACCTGTGGGCGTACCATGTGTGCACCTGGCCCATCCAAGTGACCACCCTTCATCCTGTTCTCCCTGAGAAGGAGACCTGCTCCCTAACCCCCATCCAGCTTATTGTCTCACCAACACCCCACACTGGGCCAGTGACAGAGCCAATCCTCACAAAATGCTTGCTAAATTAGTGGACAAGCCTGTCAACAGCCTGGCAAGAGAGCCCGACTGCACAGGAGGTCTGCAGGCGAGGAGGGAGCCTGTGAGCACAGCCTGGGAGCACATCCTGGCCACACTGCTTCCTGGCTAAGTGGCCTTCATCATAGGCAGGTCATTTAACATCTCTGTGCCTCAGGTTTCCACAGGAGAGTGATAGGAACCCTTGGAGTTACTGAGAGGATAGAGTGTGTCGAGGTATGTGAAGTTCTTAGAACAGGACCTGGCACATAGCAAAATGTGTCATCCTACCTTGCCCAGAGGAAACTGTGACCTGAGCTTAAATAGCAGGCTTCTCCTGATCCTCCTGGCTTTCTTCTCTTCTATCACCTGCCTTTCTGAGGTCCCAGGCTGTCCTGCCCCTGAAGGGTGAGCACATGTTGTCTTCTGGAGGCTGGATCCTGAGTTCAGTTCAGTCCCTTGCCCACTGCTACCTGCCTAAGCCAGAGGAGTCCCCGCTGCTCTATCCCCTGCCCAAGAGCCAGGGGCAGGTGCCGCTCCACCCTCACCAACTGCATGACCTACAGCAAGTTTTGTGACCTCTCTGCGCTTCATTCCTCCTGTGTAGAATGGAGCTGGAGCACTGCATTAGAAGGGAGTTGGGAATGTTAGCAGGAGGCATCAAATAAGAGCTATTAATTTTTTTCTCCTTTTATTATTAGTATTATTATTGCTATGGGGTTTTTCTCAACTTCAGGGACCAGCTCCTCACCCTACCTGCCCAAGGTGGTCTGTTATATATTCATTCACTGAATTCATCCAGTATTTGCCAAGTGCTGACCATATGCTTAATAGCTGATTTATGTCCAGTGGACTTCTTATCCATTGCTTTGGAATCTGTTCTGACTTTCTGAGTGTCAACACCTGCTGATACTGCTGCAGATTAATGTCTGCCACCAAATGAGCACTTGCCATAACCAAGTAACTTACATATGTACTATCCAACTAGATATTTATTCAGCCCTGGGTGTGAAAGGCTGCTCCCTGCTTTCCAGTTGAAGAAGCCAAGGTACAGAGAGGTCATGTCACTTGCTCACATTGTGTGGGAATGTCAACACCAGGATCCAAACAGAGGTCCTTGTGGATCCAGGGACAAGCAAACATGACCCTTCACCTGTCCTGGGGCTCTTCTCTCTGTTCTGGAAGACTACCTTCTCTGGGGACAACAAGACCCTCCCTCAAGTCTATCCTTGAAAGCCAACAATATTTTAGTGGCTTCTGTTCTCAGCCATCGGCAAAATTTCGCTGTGACCAGGAGGGTCAGCCCTCAACTCCTTTCAGGGGGCTGTGTGTGCTCATGTTTTCCTTGGAGGTGTTTCATGGGAAGTATTAGCACATGAACCAAACAACTGTTCAGACGTGATTCCAAGATGCACAAGTATCCCAGGAATCATATAGACTGAAGATGGTTCATGAGGGCCTAGGTTCCAGGCATAGACATGGGGACAAAGCATACACCACGTATGTCCTTGAGGTGTCAGATAGCTGCCTGGTAGCAGATGATCTGGAAGAATCTCATGTTAGGGGAAGCAGAAGGTGTTGCCTTCCTCCTGAGGGGGTCTCAATGCTGCCTCTATCTAGCCATAGAGGTCCACTTTTCATCTGTGACATGATAACAGCAAGTAAACATTAGGGGGTCAGAGCTCTCCCCACTTAAGAATGGAAATGAGAATCGGGGTGCAGTGGTGCATATGCCTGTAATCCCAGTGACTCCGGAGGCTGAGGCAGGAGGACCACAAGTTCAAAGCCAGCCTCAGTGACTTAGGGAGGCCCTAAGCAACTTAGTGAAACCCTGTCTCAAAATAAAATATAAAAAGGGGTGAGAATATGGCTCAGTGGTTAGGTACCCCTGGGTTCAATCCTTGGAACAACAACGGAAAAAAAAAAGAATGGAAATTGGACCATTCTGTATAAACCCAAATTCTATTCCTGGGCCATCCAGGGATCTGGGGGAACCCCAAGAAGGAGGAAGATGTAGCTAATCCTCTAATCTAGGGCCCACGCCCTGAAACTCTTCTGTATTTACACATACTTTCTCAATGATCTTGTGGCTTTGAATGCCAACATTTTGGTTTTGAAACTCATATTTAATCTCTAGTCTCAGGTTCTTCCCAGATCCCAGGCTGGTCTTCTTGACATCCCAGTTGGCTACATATCATCTCAAACTTGACATTTTAAAACCAACTTCTGACTCTCACATAGTCTCTCCTTGACTCGGAAAATGGCAGCTCCACTCTCTGGATGCCTCAGGGTGATGTGATCTTAGAGTCACCCTTGACCTACCTTTCTCTCATCTCACATCTTACCCAGAAAGACCCATCGGTTCTACCTTCAGCTGCAGATGGTCACTATACGGATGACAGTATGATGGTTCAACAGAGTGATTTTCTTGACAGAAATGATATGCTTTCCATAGAAACCATGCTTTGGATTTTAATCTCTTCCTGGGCGGTTGATACCTGGCATGATGCTGGACTCCCAGCCACCAATGTGGTCTTCAGGAGAAGCAGTTAATACTCCAGAGTGTACTCTGCTGCTAAGCTGTGATGCTCAAAAGGTTGTGTGTGTGAAATGCATTTTCAACATGGGATATTTTTGACTTATAATGCTTTTACCAGGACGCATTCCCACCCCCCATTGTAAGTCAAGGAGCACCTGCTTATCAAGACAGCCTCTCACCTCACCATCTCTGATGTCCTGCCCAAGTGACCATCGTCTCTTACCTGGATTATTGCAAGGGTCTCATATCAGCTTTAAGTCAACGTGTTAAAGCTCTGCTGGAATTCTTCCATGTTTCCCCATCTCAAACAGGGAAAAGCCAGGTTCTCTCATGATTGAACACGGAGACCTCCCTATCTCATTTCCAACTCCCTGCCTACAACTGACACTTTCTTCCAGCCACCCGGCTCTCTCTGCTGTTCCCAGAGCACCCCAGGGCTTCTGCATGTGCTGTTCCTTCTGCTGGAAACTTCTTTCCTGTCTCTATGTGGCTCAGCCCTTCCTCTCAGCTCACTTTCAACTGTAGCCTCCTCACACTCTCAAAGCCTGTTGTGATGCCTCGATTATGCTTGTCCCCAGCTGTCACACCACTTTCCTATTTCATTTGTATTTTGTCTGTCTCCCACCACTAGAACGCCAGCTGGGCAAGAGCAGGGGTCTTGGTTCATGCTCACTGCTCTAGCTCCGGCACCCAGAAGAGTGCCTGACTCCTAGGAAGCCTTCAATAAACTCCTATTGAATGAGCAATGGATCTAAAAGGTGGGAGGACTGAGATCGTTTCAATTTGATTTGGGAAAAATTTTCAAAGTGTGACCTTCTCTGCACAATAATGTCATGGGGGATTTCACACCAAGTACACACAATTTGCTACATTGCATTAAAATGCAAGAATGGCTTTCTCTGGGTAGGAAGCTACGGATGAGTGTCTCTCTCCTCTCTCTTTCTAGCCATCTAGTTTTTAATTAGTCTACAATAAATATATTATTTGTGTAATGAAATAAAAGGGAAATGTTTGTTTGTTTAAACTGCTGCTTGCTGTAGATTATAAGGTACTCAGAGGCAGCACTAGAGGTTCATTAAAGCCCCTCAAACTGAGCCTTTTCAAAGCCTAGGATTCTCTACCTCTGGCTCTTCGTGTGTATCAAGTGGCATACTCATTGATCGTACATGAGAAAGAAAACCTGGGGTTTGAATCAGTGCATAAGTAAAGCTACTGTTAACAGAAATCAAGATGCATGAACACTCAATCAATACCAGCTTGCTCAGCACACTGGTGAGGATACCAGGGGTTGGGGGAGGAGCTGGGCTAGATCATTGTTCACACCCATGAACAGACATCATGTATTTCATTGAGGTTTATGATCAACCAAGTATTTTCATGTGCATTGTGTGACTCAATCCTTCAAGCAGCTTTGTATGCTGCTTCCTTCTTTGAGGTAGCTCAGAAGGATGAATACTTTGTCCAAGATCCCACAGCTATGAGATGCCAGCAGAATTTCTTTCTGCCTGCACTCCTACCCCGATGCCACTTGCCTCCCCAAACAGCTGGGAAATAACAAGGAGTTTGCTCTGCAATCTTCCCTAAAAGGAGTGGCATTTGGGGGATGAGTGTGAATAACTAAATCCTTGAGGTGCTTTGGGGAAACTGAGGCAGAGGTGGAGAAGTGCAATAAGGGTTTATCTAGGGAAGAAGATGCAACGGCTCTATTGTCTGAGTGGCATAGGATTGTCTCTTCAGGAAGGAACTACCTTTGTTTAGAAAAAAGACCTTAACAGATTATTATGGTTTGGAGCTGGAAAGTCCCCCAAAGGCTCAAGTGCTGAAGGCTTGTCCCCTTGTGCAGCAGTGTTCAGAGATGGGCTTTGGGGAAAAGATTGGAACATTAATTCTCCTGTTTCACCAATCCATTCAAGGATTCATAGTTTCAGAGGACTTTTGGGAGGAAGCTGGAGGAGGAAGGACCTAGCAGAAGGGGGTAGTCCTTGGTGACATGCTCCTGGGGACCATATCTTCTCCCCAGTCTTCTCCGCTCTCTTTCTACTTCCTGGCTGCAATGAAGTGAGCAGATGAGCTCTGCTACACCCTTTTGCCATGATGTTCCTGCCTCACCACAAGCCCATAGCAATGGAACCACCTGATCATGAACTGATACCTCTGAACCTGGGAGCTAACATCAGTCTTTCCTCCTCTAAATTGTTTTTCTCAGGTATTTTGTCAGAGCAATGGAAAGCTGACTAACACATAGCTGCTTTGGGCAGAATGCAAGGCCTTGAAGTTGAAGATACTCTACTATTAAAAAAAATGAAGAAATTATGCTGAGTGAAATCAGCATAACCCAGAGAACCAAGGGTCGAATGTCTTCACTCATCTGTAGAGGCTGGAGCTAGACCCTGGCCATGGAGAAAGGAGGTCTAGTATCATGTTTTAAATCTAGAGAAGGTGTTATGTCATACAACCTAACTTTTAGAGATGTTTTGAGAATGGGAGGGGAGGGATAAGGGTGAGTAATTGGAGGGGGGACTCTTGGGGGTAAATCTAATTTTCAGAATATATATATATTATAGTTTTTTGTTAAAAAAGAATATATGCATATCATATTGTTATTTTATATGCATTTATGATGGTACAAGAACCCAATTTCTTAATAAAAAATTTTTTAAAATGAGAGCTTTATTTTAGCTTCTATGGTACTCTAGTGAGAAGAGGAAGAAATGGGGAGGGCGAGATGGGTGAGGCAGGGAGGAAATGGGGGAGATGTTAGCTTGAGGCAGGCAGAGGCCACCTGAGGATGAGCGATGCGCCAGTGCTGGGTCTTGAAGTTGTTTAGCTCTGATAATCCCGTTCTCGTCTCCATCCCATCCCTTTCACTCCTTCAATCATTAGTGCATTCTGCGCAGCTTGGAAACATTTTGTACGAGAAGGACTCTGATAAACTTGACTCTGATGAACTGCCTGCAACCATGCAGCATAGAGGCTGCACACTGGCAGGAGGAGCTAAGTTGTGGGCAGGAAGAGAGATTTGTCTTTGCCATGGGCAACTTCAGTGGAAGCACCTCCTGCTGCAGTTGCCCTGCCACGGCCGCTCCCCACATGTGGCAGATCTGGGGTCCAACTGTCCTCACCACTTAGCACTACAAGAGCTTGGTGCTTTGCCATCTTGTTCCTCCAGGGAGTCTAAAAACTGGCTCTGCTGCGTAGAAGCTGCGGGTTCTTTACCTGCCCCTGCATTGTAGCAGGAAAGCTCCCACGTGTTCACAGCACGTGTGCACACTCACGGCCACACACAGGTACCCCACGCACAGGCAGAGGAGCTGAGCAGTAGCCTTGAGCAAATAATTGCTCAAAATCTTGCTTCCCCTCCTGTAGGCCAGGGGGCTGAAGCATCTTGGTGCTTAGAAGCTGAGGACACCAGCACCCTGCCAAGGACACCTGCTTTCCCTTCACCATCATCAGCACATCTGAGAGCCGCCCCTACGGAGGTGCCCAGAACTGCAGGAAGTTCCCGCAAGAAGAGCCACTGACAGGCCAGTACTTACTCCACTGCTCTGCAGAGCCGCGTTTCTCAGAATGAATCCACAGCCTGGCATGTGAGTTTGACCATGTCTCTAGTGATTTTCATCTCTGTCAATCAGTTCCTTAAAGCCTAGCTCAACAGTAACTTCTTAAAAAGGGTTTGGATGTCTTTCCGTGCATGCACTAGTTCGACAGTGAATGGATGGCTATTACAAGGCCCATGGGAGAGCCTGGGGGTTAGAGATGGAGAAGCAAAGACAGTCATTGCTCACCAAGAGCTTGTGGCCTCCGGGAGGCTAGAGGGCACTACCCGGGGACTCTCAAACAAGCCTGGCACAGGAAGGCACTGAAAGGGGCTCTGAGAGTTGTGGGTATATGTCTGCATTTGTGAACAAGAATCATCCTGAGAAGTCCCCCTTCCCTCCATGGTCTTTCCCCTTCTCTGTCTCTCAGCGCGTCTGTCCCTACACCCCAACCTTCCCCAATGCACACACAAAATTCTGTCTCTTCTTTCTTCTTTCATCCACCCCCATCCATCTTTCCCCTACACCATCCATCCTGCCAAACCAACATAAATCCTTTCCAATCAGAGGTGAGGAAGCAGCCCTCCAAAAAGACAAGGAACAGAACAAGCATGAAAGACTAGAATCATGTCAAACATCTCCCAGGGGAAGGGAGAAGCCATGGGTGATAATGGAAATGTTGCTTGCTGCCATGACAACCACAATCATTCAGCCAGGGTACCAAGGGCTTGGAGGTAATGACACCAACTGGATGTTTATTTCTCCAGCATCTCTAAGGAGGTGGAATCCAAAAAGGACACATTTTCAGGACACACTTGTCACCTGCTGGAGAAGTGGAGTACTTGGCAGGACTGATCTGCGGTTCTCCAATCCAATGTCAATCATATCACTTTAAGCTCGCCCTGGGTTGAATTCTTCATCTGAATTGACCAGTTTGGCCATGGCCACTGGAGTCCTCTGGCAGCCTGGAGAGGAGGTTCAGCTGGGGAGGGTGGCCTGTGTCTCAAAGCAAGGTCAGAGCCATGGCCAACACCAGGGTAGATTCAGGGACTGTGAAGTGTCCACGCAAACACATTACCTAAAACTCATGTCTGGGGATGGGAAGGTGGGAAGCAGAAACCCCCCAAACAAAAGTTATTGAGAAAAAAATCCTAAAACCAACATTGGGAAACTAAGAATAATGAGCAGAAACCTTGTCCTGGTCACAGGTGAAATCGCACAGCTAATTTCCAGAGGGCCAAGCAGAGAAAAGGGATTCCAGGGGTCAAGGACAGTCTCTGGTAGGCAGTTTATGAACAGGGACATGAATATTCTGTCACAGATTTCTCAGCTGCATTGTGAGCTGAGCTGAGCTGTCTACAGAGTCTCGGGACAGGGCCCTCTCTGACGGATGGGTGGCGGTCATCTCCAGAGAAGCTCTGAGACCTCTGTTTCAGCAGAGCATGAAAGCCTGGCTCCCTGCCTTAACATCAGATGACAGAGGCACCCTGCAGCCCATCTGACCCCCATTTAGCCTGCACATTAGGATGACCAATGAGGTTAGAGAACGAGTCACCACCCTCCTCCATACCGCGTCCAGCCCAGCAGCAGCCCCTCCTCTGGCGCCATGTAATTTTTTCTTTTTTTTTTTAAAGAAAGATAGGGGTGGGGGAGAATCAATTTTATTTATTTTTTCCATTTGGCCTTTGTTTCTCAAACACTTAGCTATGTATGTGAGGCTGGGGTTTGAACCTGGGTCCTCCCTCACACATGCCAGGCAAGCTCTCCAACCACTGAGCCATTGCTCCAGCTCACTACGTAGTTTTCTTTTATTTTTTCTTAAAAATTTTAAAGATTTTTTTTTCTTTTGAGAGAGAGGGACAGTGAGAGAAAGAGAGAATTTTATTTAGTTTTTGTTTTCAAGTGACTTTTTTTGCTCTGACACTTTGTTATATACGTTGGGCTGGGGTTTGAACCTGCATCCTTAGGTACACCAGCAAGTGCCGTAACCGCTGAGCCACCACTTTAGCCCCCACTATGTAGTTTTAAAGGGTCTCTGCACCTAAGTAATAATATTGCCAAGTGTCAGAAATTCCAAACTGGGTAAGATATTAATCAACATATCAAAATATTGCCTGGTGTGTATTGCTGTCACAGGAAGCTCCTTTAAGAGAATTCATCTTTACAGGGGTATTTTGGAAGGGCGAAGGAGGGGGCTTGATTGTGCTACCACTGCCCTTTCTATTAAATCCAGGGCATAGTTCAGAGCCACAGAGGCATTTGTGAATCCCACTCCTCTCTGAACTCAAGAGCTCAGGGGCACAAGACGCCTGATTTGCCTGGGGATCAAAGAAAGGCCACTTATCCCTGTAGGACATTTCCTTCTAACTCTTTGGCATTGTTCAGCAGGGAAAGGTGAAACAAAAGCTGAATTTATTCACAGACAGAAGTTCAAAGTTAGAACATCAAGGAAATAGATCAAAACTTAAAAAAAAAAAACCCAGCTCCAACCTAAGTTCTCTAACATTTCGTATTTTCAAAAAATCACAGGAAAAGGATGAACTATCCAAAAAGAATATATTCACTTTTATTTCCATTAAATGCCTCAGAGCAAAATGTCCAAGGGTCCTGACTTTTCTCCTGCTGCTGTCAGGTAGACAGGGGACGGGTGGCCGTATCCTCCCCTCTTATTTTTCCATCTGTGGTAAAAGTCCATTCTCTGTGCTGGTGGGGGTCGGCAGCGCACCTGTCAAAATGACAGTTGCCACAGCATGCATACTGTTTTGGAATAAAAGAAGTTGAACATTTAGATCCAAATATCTCACAGATTTACCAAACTGTAACAGGAATCCAAAAACAAACAAATGAAAACTGGCTTTCAAACCAATGCCATTGAAAAAGCTTGGCAGGATCCTTAAAAGTTACACTTAACATTCCTACCATGTGGCCCAGCTGTTCCATGCCTGGGTATTTACCCGAGAAAAAAAGAAAACATATGTCTAACAAAAACTTCGACATGAATATACATAGTCACTTTATTTGTAATAACCAAAAAACTCAATACCAATATCCATTAGTAATGAGTAAACATAGTATAGACAAAAATGACTGGACAGATTGGGGTGCATTTATATACAACAGAATGCTGCTCATCAACAAGAAAAGGACAAACTACTGATACAAATGACATGAATGGATTAAAATAATTATGCTAAGTAAAAAATAACCAGATAAAAGGAGTAATACCAAATGATTTTATTTATATAAAACTTTAGAAATTGAACTTATTGTGACTAAAAGCAGATCAGTGGTTGCCTTGAGAGAGAGAGAGGGAGAGAGAGAGAGAGTCTAGAAAGCCAGAAGGAGAGATTACAAAGGGGTCTAAAGACACTTTGGGTGGTGATGGAGATGGTCGTGCTCTTGAATTTGATGATGGTTTCACGCATATACACGTGTGTTGAAACTCATCCATTGTACATTTTAAATATGTGCAGTTTATTCATATGCCTTAATAAAGCTATTTAAACATTCTTAAAAAGAAATAAAAAATCTGCCATAAGGCAGAACCAGAGATCAGAGTTATACCCACCTTCAACCACTAGAAAACCAGACAAGCATATGAAACAGTTTTCAATAGGGTTTGACAGTTAATGCAGGATTGTGATCCCTGAGGAAAGGGAAAGGGAACCCTATAATGGCGTAATGAGAGACCCAGTGAAGCCCAGCTCTTGCAGAGCTGAGGAGAAAGAACTCAAAGTTCTGGGAGGTTTGTGGGGCAGAATACCAGAGAGCAGGGAGTTCCACATTGCAGAGAGAAAACTCCTGAGACTGCCAGGGAAAAAATCTCAAATTTGTGATCTCTGGTCAGTGCATGCATGTGAAGAAATTCTGCAAGGCAGGCGAGGGAACCACCTGTAAGGAGCAGACAGCAATTCCTAGAGTCCTGTAAGGATCAGGAATAATTGGTATTCTCACCAGCTGAAATGGAAAGACCTGATAATACATGGGTGGTATCTTCAGAGTGGTAGCACCTTAATAAAATGGCTAAATGAGCCTACACTCGAAATTTTCAGCACCTACCATAACAAAATTTAAAAGCAAGTCCTGAAAAATATCACTGTTTCCAAGTAACCATTTGCCAGAACAAATCTCAACACTCTTTAAAGGAATAAAACAAAATCCAACATCCAACACTGTAAAATTCTCATTATCTGGCTTTCAACAGAAAATTAGCAAAATAGCAGGAACATATGACTCATAACTAGGGGGGAAAATAGAAAAGGGCCCAGAAATGATGGAAAGAGCAGATGGGGGACATTAAAATAGCTATTACAAATCTTACAAATAAGCACATTCAAGGATGTTCAAGGAAACATGAACTCAATTATGAGAACAATAAAACATACAAAGGAAAACTCAAATAGAACTTCTGGAGGTGGAAAATACAATATCTGAAGAAACACATCGTGAACAAAAATCATTATTTTGATACTGGAACACACTTTTGAGCTGTCAGGTGATAACTGAATCATCACTTCCTTGGAGGAGCACTTCTGGCTGGGACAAACCCAATATTCTGTGCTTCAATCTCCTCTTCGAAGCACTGTCACAGATGCAGTGTGTCCTTGATGGGTGGAACCGTACCACCCATGCCTGTCTTCCCCACTACTGTAAGGACCATGCAATCAGGAGCGTGTTTTTGTTCCCTTTGTCTGTATCAGGGTCCAGCACAGTGTCAAGTATGAAGTAAGCACTCAATAAATGCATTTTGAATAAATGAATGAATAAACTCCTGCGATCAGCTTTGCAACGATTCACTCCATGGCTCTTATTCAAAGCATTCCCCCTGACTTCCTTCCTTCTTCATCAGCTTGGTGATGCTGGTTGATCATGGGCTCCAGCTCTCAAATGACTTCATAAGAGGTGCTTCCTGCAGGCGCTACCAAGTCCTGAATTAAGTGGGAGTTGGAGCAAGTTGCTTAAATTCTGGCCTTTCGGTTTCTCAACTACTACAAAAGGATTCTGAAAAAGACAATCTCTAAGCATCTCCCAGCTTGTTATGGCCAGTCTCCAAAAAATGCTGCTCCTCCTGCAAGGATCCTGACCTCCTGGTGGCCATACCATCCTGTATTCCTGCGTTGAATTAGGGCTTTTAGGTGACCAGTAGAGTGAAGTGGTGAGCCAAAGTAAGTCCTGAGGGTACTGTGACTTCTGTTTCGATCTTTTGAATTGCTTGCTCAAGGGGATGACCGCTCCCACGTCCTGAGAACATTCAAGCTGCCCTAGGTAAAGGCTAGTAAGGGCTCCAGCTGATAGTCCTGTAGGGGAGCCATCTGGAATTGGATTCTTCAGCACCACTCAAGCCTCCAGTTGACAGAGCCCCAGCCAACACTGACCTTAACCTCATCAGAGACCTGAGCCTTACTACCCTGCAAAACTGCTCCTGAATTTCTGACCCGCAGGCTTTGTAATTGATTGCAATTGCTTAAACCACTAAGTTGTGGAATAATTTGTTGTGAGGCAATAGATAATGTACATACTGTGACAAACAGCTCTTCCACCCTCACTCTTCAATTATTTCCACTGTAAACACGAAAACACTGCACAACCTGCCGTTCCAAAATGGAACTATTTCCTAACTTAGGGGCCAAGTTGGGGACCTGGGATCTAGACCAACCGTCTCAAGAAATACTGAAATCTTTCTCTTCCTCATTTGTCCCCAGGAAGCCTGGTGGCACTGCATCTCTGTTCTGCCCACCTCCTTTCCTCACTAGACATTTCTCATCCTAGTTATCTATTTCACGCCCACCTGCCCCTAGCTTCCTAGGTGTCCTTGAGATACATTTCTTGCCCTTCTGAATGAGTCTTCCAAGTTTCATAACCAGTTTGAATGTATTTGCAAGTATTTATGGGTACCTAGCAGGTGCTACCCAAAAATTATTTACTTCTTTGGCTTAGATCCTCCAGAAAGCAGGACCTGAGCAAGGATTGGAGTCCTAATGATTTGTTTAGAAGGTGAAGCCAGGGAAATGGAGGCAAGGAGGGGATACAAATTCAGGCAAGGGAAGAAATCACATGAAGCAAGTCCCTGCATTACTGGGGGTGGTCTGCTTCACTGAGAGTGGGGAGGGGACAATAGGTTACCTAATCACATAGTATAGGAACTTCTCTGGAAGGGCTGCAGGGAAAATTAACAGCCCAGAATCAACCACTAGAGAAAAGAAGGTGGGGAGTTTGTCTGCTCCCACCAGTCTTCTATATCCAAGGTCAAGTTCATATCATGGCGGTTGCTCAAGAAGCCAGATCCCATGTCCCATGGTAAGGCGCTTCATTCAAGACCCAAAGAGGAGAGTATCCAGGGCATCTTCAGCCATGGGCAAGAACAATGGCATTGAGGGAAACTAAGATCTGTACAAGTGTCCCCCTTTTCCAGTTCTCAGAAACGAACTTGTCAGCACAGCTATAGAAAGACCTGGATTCTCATTGTCTTGACTGTACTACTTCCTCAAATGGGCGGTGTGGGTGGAAGATAAAGTGAGGCTGCATATTTTTGTGAGTTGACCCTAGCAGACTCCATGCAAGACAGATGGACACACTCAAATCCTGGCAGGCAATATGTGACAAATCCCTCTCCCTTCAGTGGGCTGGAAGGGAGAGCTTATCTTTCGGTTGAGGGCCTCTGAGACAGTAACATGCATCCACCAGTTTAGAAAATGCAATTTCATAGAGTAGAACCAGAGTTTTCAAGCAGTCGTAAGGTTGTCTTTTACAAAATTAAAGTCCCCAAAGTCCCCAAGTCCTTTACATTTTGTTACAAAGAGTGATGCTTCCTCTCAAGAGTTCTTCAAACTTCTGCTTACAAGCAACCCTGGGAAAGGCCCATGTACCCCTCAGAATTCCAGTGGACCAAGAGGGTAGAGCCCAATGCTCATTTACAGATGAGGATTTACAGATGGATGGGCAGGTGGGTGGGTAAGTGACTGGAAGAGGTATCTGCTCAGCTTTGTGGATGTCCAGGAGGTATCATCCAGGCATCCAATGCCCTTAAACAGGCAATTGATAAAAGCATCACTGTGGGTTTTTACTGTCTTGAATCAGTCTCCCAGACATGCACCTTCCCTATCCCTGACATCCATCCCCCATCCTTCTGGCTTGTTATCAGCTCAGTGCTGTCTCTTTGCATTAAAGTGACAAGAAGCAGTCCACAGCTGACGACAGGAGGCTAGAGCTGTAATTTGCACTGACATTCACTGGCGTTATCCACTTATTGCTTGATAAGCCAAATAGGAGATTTGTCTGATTTGGATCCCCAGAAGAAAAACGACAACCCTGTTCCACTCTTGCTGTTCAAAACAAGGCACCAGGCTGGTCTTCAGGCCTGAGGTCTGGCTGGCAATGGCCAGCTGCAGGATGTGGGTCTTCAGTAGCAGGCTTCCTTTCCTCTGGCTGGAATTTTCTTTCAGGCCTGAAATCTGGCAAACACTGGCCTGTGAGCTTGGGAAGCTGGTGACTCGTGTCATTTTCTCAGCTGGTAACAGCCCAATTTGCAGGTAATCAAGGGGCCTTAAAGGGATCCTTAAGGGAACTAAGTGCCTCTGGGAAGTCAGACCCTAGCTAAAAAAATACCTCAACAGTTCTCTTGCTGCCTCTGCAATTACCCTTTTTAAGTACCCCCAGTTAGATGATTTGTAAGGCCCAGAGCACAATGAAAATATGGGACCCTTTGTTGAAAAAAGTATTAAAATGTGAAGCTTTCTACATTCTTCTCTGATCTTTCCCTGATTTTTCATGATGTTTTTTTTTTATTTCCTAGGTAATGCTGTTCTAAATCTAAATATATAATCTAAATCATCAGCATGAATTTTAGCCATGATCTTTATAGTATATGATGCCAGTTTTACTTCTTATTGTTTGCTTATTTATTTTATTTATACCAAGGATTGAAACCAGGGGCACTTAACCACTGAACCACATCCCCAGCTCTTTTTATTTGTTTTTAATTTTGAGACAAGTTCTCACAAAATTGCTTAAGACCTCATTAAGTTGCTGAGGCTGGCTTTGAACTTGTAATCATCCTCACTCAGCCTCTGGAACCGCTGGGATTGCAGGAATGTGCCACCATGCCCAGTACAATGTCAGTTTTAAATGCACATCTAAGAGTACTTATATTTTGGAATCACCAAAATGACACAATTTATATCTCAGAGCTCATATGCACATATATACTTTATTTCTACCGGAATAATGGAAATGCTGCATAAAATCAACAGTTCTTATTTCCCCTCTTAACTTGTGCACATGCTACTGACATCTGTGCCTCTGTCTTATTGCTGAGAAAGGAAGGACTGAAAGGAAAAGAAATAATGGTTGCCCTATTTTTTCTTTTCCTTCCGGGTCATCATTTCCAGAGTAAGTGGTTGGCTAGCCCAGAGAAGTCACCAGTGTAAGAATGTGCTGGGGTTCCTCGGCCATGCTTAGAACAGAGTTGTCTTCTGCTTTTGAAGCAAATTCTGGTTGAGTAGAAAGCATTGCCCGTCCGGGCTGTCAGCAGCTGTCAGTCACATAGGTGATGTGTCCCTTTGTACTTGCTTTGGGTCTCACTGACCACCCCCCACCCTGCAGCATTGTGGGTCTTTGGAATTCTGTGCTCACTTTGCAGCAAGGAACAGTGGAGACACATTGCCCATACATCTCTGCTCATGTGCACGCACCTGTATCTCAATGGCTTCACTAATAAAGCACACGTTAAAATATAAAATTATTAAGAATTTCAAGATAGTGATAGCAAAGCATCACATCAAGTATGAGGCCCCTCTAAAGGTCTCATGCCCACAAAGCTGGCCCTATCTGTCAGGGTAGTGGAATAGGAGTGTTTACAATGGCCAGACACTCACTGGCATGCTCTGTATGTATTACTCATTGAATCTTCCTGACAACCAAATAAAGTAGGTAAATTCCTAGCCCAATGTTCAGATACGAAACTGGGAGGTTAAATATGGAATGCACCACTAGCAGACCTGAGACCCCAGAGCCTAAGCCCTAACCACTATGCTGTTTCTCAGGTTGAGACAAGGAAAACCTTGTCTGTTGTCAGGTTTACATGAGAGAATTTAGGGTGTCTTTCTCTTCGAGTGGGAATCCATAACTTTATTTCTATAAAATGTTAACTTTGCTGAGGTCCAGGTCAAGGGGCTTAGAAACATTTTTTAAGGGTGATAATGAGGGGTGACTCTCACGCGGGGAGGTCTTGGAGTTGGCTGGGTCCAAATAAGTTGGGGGAAGGAAATCGGTGGGTCTGAGGAAGCCCCTTTCAGCTGCTATTAGTCTCGAGAGTGTGGGAGTTTTGCACTGGAACCCACCCAGTTAAGCCCTGCCTTGGTCTTTCTTGTCTTTTAATGAACAGCACACATGTATGCACATATACATATAAACACCTACACACACACACCCCACACACAATCCAGCTCCATCTCCAGGCCACATTCTTAGGAACTGAAGGTCCCTTCACTAGCCCCACATCCCATCCCTCATCCTCAGTGTGACTCAAAAGCACTCACCACCCATAGCCTAGAGAAGCATTGCCCATCAGGTTCACCTGGTCAAAGGAACTTCCCTTTCCATCTTGGACAGCATCGAGGACACCACCTACATGAATGACAAGTAAGGACAGCCAGGATGTAGGGAAGCAACAGCTCCGTGTTAGCTTTTGTGGAGGCAGGAGAGGGAAATGTGCCCAGGGAGGGGAGGGGACCTGTGTAAGGGAAGGAGCTTGAGGGCTGGGGCTGCTTCAGAAGGTGAGCTCAAGGACAGAATACGCCCCTGGCACAGGTTCTCACAATACCCAATGGGCCCTGGGAAGTTCATTGTCAATCATTAGCCTAGCCCTCTGTGGTCATCTCAATGGCCAATGGAGCCAGTTTCCCTTTAATAATAGTGCATGGTCTCTGATTAGCCATCAAAACAAGGGCAGTTTCAGTCGGGAGCTTTGTCTTCCCCGTTCATCTTGAAGGTCATGGGCAGAAGTCCCCAGCTTGCCTTCCATCATGGCTACTGTTGCACGGTAGATTTTAATTTTTCTTGTAAATATTCCTGCACACACATATACCTAAGACAGAAAACCTAAATGATCCATCATTTAGGATTAAAAAAAACATGAAACATAATATAATTCAGGATCAAGGATTCCAGATTGGCTGCCTGGGTTTGAAGTGAAGAGAGATGGTGGCTTAACAAGTGATTTTAATTGTTCTAATAACAGCATTAGGAGAAGTTTATTGACCAGCAGAAGAAGCGGGCAGAGTGCCTGATCCTCTCCAGCTTCCTCTTCTGCGTTGCATTGCTCTATTTCCATCTGGGCATATTGTTTGATACATAATGCAAATGCCTTATCTTGTTAATGTCACACCACTGACAGAAAAAAAGCAAAGCAAAGAATTCCTGCTGATGGATTGGTTTTATATTTCATATGACATGCACTTGACTTCTGACAGCCCAGAGTGAAGAGCAGGCCACTTGGACAGTGGAAAAGATGCAAGGTTTTATAGCATCTCAAGCAAGAATTCTCCAAGTGGCTCTTTTGGGATTTTGTCCTTCTCTCTGGGAATTTTCCTTTTCATGGTTCTTTTTTTCCTCCTCAAAATTGTTGCTGGTCCCAAGGCTTAGGGACAATAAAATTGTTGCTCTCTTTCAACTTAAAGACTGGGGTTCTTTGTTACAAAGCAGTTTTTGTGGCCCAGGTCAAGTTCAGTAGGCATTATCTGCTAAAGAGCAGTGGAAAATAAGGCCCTCCTGGGTGTCACAATTGGTCACTCTGAGTGAGAGAAGGGGGCTTACAGGTATAAGAGTATATAAAACCAAGTGTCTCCTATGGTCTCTGGCTTGTCTTCCTTTTTCTTTCTTTTTAGACAGACAAAAGAGATCCCAACTGTCAGCATATGCTGGACCAGGGGTGAAAATTCAGCAAAAAATTAGACACTTTTTTCCTTTGCTCACAATTTTCTGTTAATCTAATTTTAAAGTCCCCAGCAAAAATGTCTTGCCCTGTGATGATACAGTTTATGTTGGAGTTAGAGAGCCTTCATGAACATTGGCTTGCTGATTTCATATTTCTCCAGGCTTTGACACAGGAGAGCCTGGGTGTTGAATGGCAAGCAGCTGGAAGTTGACCCTTGGCTGGCTGATCCCAGCTCTGAGTTAATCTTCTCCAGCCACCCATGACATGGGCAGAGTCACTTTGCTGTATGGCCACCGAGGACATTCTTTTCAAGTTGTTGTGGGTTGCCACGGAAACAGGGACATCTTAATGTTAAGAACAATTTGCTCTGTAATGAAAATGGCCTCTTGCTAAAGAAAGCTTAACTTGGCAGCCATTTGAGTCATTTCCAGTTGCTGTCCCCACCCCACCCCCGCCCTACTTTCTTCCGATTGCCTAGAGGTCTTAATTTTTATGATCTATGAGGTGTCAGCCAGAAGGTCTTGTGCTCTGCTGCAAAGCACTATAAAAAGGCAGATGTATGACAGTGTCATCCACAAATACCCTAGAAAGTTAAGTGTTAAACCAGTGTTAATAATAAATGTTTTCCTTCAAAGTAGGTTATAGCAGTATCTCCCTAGCCCCTGAAAATATTACAAATCCACAAAA
This sequence comes from Aplodontia rufa, assembly GCA_004027875.1. Classification (NCBI taxonomy): domain Eukaryota; kingdom Metazoa; phylum Chordata; class Mammalia; order Rodentia; family Aplodontiidae; genus Aplodontia; species Aplodontia rufa. Next base: position 30,413 of record PVKS010009899.1, read on the forward strand.
TCTTAGGGAGCTCAGGAACACCTAACCCTGCCATTGTCCTTAAAGTACAGTCAGAAAAGTTATCAAATTCCACTCCATCTTGTCTGAATGAAACCTTGGGATGGAGAGAGAACAGCCCCTCCAAATACCAAATACCTGAACTTGATCTCTACAAATAAGAAGTCTTGGAACCAGAAAGCCCTGGAGAAAGCAGAGAGGGCCCTTCAAAAGTCTTCCCAGGAAACATGGCCATCACTATTGGCCCAGTGTTTGGCCCTCACCATTTTGCTACCAGTTCCCCTCCCCATCTGAACAGAGGAGGCAAAGAAGCACCTTCAGGTCTAGTCCTGCCTGACCTCCCATTCAAGGACCCTGCCTACATCTTTCCACCACAGAGTTCCCAGTGCCTGGATCCTGCAGATATTTTTCTGAAGATAGCCCACAGTTGGACAGCCTGTAAGAAGAATCACTCACTTGTATACGTAAGAATTTGAAGCTTCCATGACAGTAACCCGTGGCTGTGTTCAAGAATATTTCAAGTTGAAATTCTGTATTCTTTCCTCAGTAGATATAAAGTCCTGATTGCTTCTCTTGTATTGCTTCTCGCTCAATACTGATTAGTGGCAATTGTTGTCTTTTATTAGAAGGTGGTTCTTGGTACAGAAAAATGAGTCAACATGCCAAGGTCAATGAGCCGTGGTCAAGAACTCCAAATGTTCCCATCTCTTCTGTTTTGCAGAAGCAGACCCTGAGAGAAGATTCTAGTGAAAGTGACTCGCTAGGAAGTGTCTCAGGAAAATCTAAAGCAGAGTGGAAAAATGGGACTGGGAAGGGAAGGAGAACAAACAAGGGTTCAAATGTCAGACCAAGTCCCCTGGAGAGTATTGTTAGCACAATCCCCCAACAGACACAGGATAGGTCACATCCATACCTTTCCACCAGGCAGAAGGGAGTTGGAGAATTTGCCCCCCTGCTATAGTGGGGAAGCATATGATGCCTGGAGGCCAAGTTCCAGCAGCCTCTGGTCAGACAAAGAGATGTAGGCACAAGGTGTGTCCAATGTGTCCAGAAAGTGAGAAAGGCTTTGAGGTGTTTGGACACAGGATTGACAACATCGGCTACACACACTACTCACAAGAATCCAAGGTGAATGAAAGAGCCTGGAGCTTTCTTCCTGATTCATCTGTTCTTTCATCACTCATTCATTTAAGCAAACCTCATCTAAGAACTTGTCGTGTTCCCAAGATTGCACTAAATGCTGGGATTTATAAAACATTGGCATTGTTGATTTTATAGGAAGAGACTAACAACAGTCTAACAGGGTACACCAGGGAACACGTACCCAAAGGTGCTTCACCTAGGTCAAGTTTGGGCTTCACTATTTCTAACTTCTGTTCAAGTCTCTTCCAGGAAAGGACTTAAAAAAAAGTTTTCTCTGCATGATTACATAATCCAGGGGTTTATAAGCTATGCTGCTTCATAAAGTATCTACAGATTCCTGGATGAAAGCACAACATGAGTGCAAGGTATTATTAGTATAAAAGTGGTATTTAGTAATACCAAAATAAATAAGCTGACACAGGAGCTGTGTTCTACATTTAGGAGAATGTTCTGGGTCTGCTAGGACCTTTATCTAAGAATCAAATGCTCCCAACAGCTATAAAACGTTTCTGCTCTGATTTTCTTATGACCTGAGCATTTTCCTGGCATCAAGCTTTGGTAAGTACCTGCTGGTTCCAAGAAGTGCAGCTCCTGGGCACCATTTCAGCGGCAGCCCAGGCAGAGGGGTTACTTAAGGTCATGCTCATCTACTCCTATGACCCGGAGGCCTGGACCAGGAGATACAGAAAAGGCCTGGAATTAGGAAGACTAAGAGCAAAAGATTCTCACTTGTAGGGTAAAACAGGTTAGGAAGAGCACAAACAGTCTTGGTGTCCCTCCACTCCTGCACAAAAACTTGATGATCAAAATGCACCCCCAAGATGGGGTTGCCAGTACAGGAAACACAGTTAAGTTTGGACTTCAGTTAACAAATAAATGCTTTTAAAAATATATGTATGTCCCAAATATCTCGGATATCCCAAATAGCTCAAGGGACATACTCATACTGAAACACAATTTGTTGCTTATCTGAAATTCAAATGTCATTGGGCATCCTGTATTTTGATTTCTAACTCTGGCAACCTGCCCCAAAGGCTTTATTGGAAGGATATTTTTTCTTTTAATTCACTGCCAAGGTCACAAATGGGAGACCAGAAAACTATCTAAGACTCCATTTCAGACTACCTGGGAGGTTCTGACCTTTCCAGCTGAGCCATTGATCCAAAGTCAACTAAAATGGCTTTTTTTTAGGTCCTCCCCAACCTTCTTGAGCTGAGGAATGTGAACCCCAAACTGCTCTTCAATCATTTGAAGTCCCCAAAGCCGTGCAGAAAGCTGACTGACCTTGATGAGAGGGCAGGCAAGTATGTCCCCAGATGGGGAAAGGGAGGCAGAGAAATGAGCAAGATGAAGATTCCTTAGCAGGACCTCAAATTCCAGAATTTCTTTTCCTTTCCTTCGATTTTTTAGTCTGTGATGAGCTTGCCTTAAACTTATGAAGTTCACCCATGCTTTATTTTTTAAGCTGAAGCAAGAGTGAAACGCTCATCTAAAATTAAATGCCAGAGGCAGATTTTGAAGCCCTAAGGAAGTCAGTCATCCTCAAATCCCCCATTGCTCAGTACCTTTTTCCTGCTGTAGCACTTTAGCAGCAGTTACTACCTTTGAGCCTTAACCCAGTTTTGGGGGTGGGCAGCACCAGTGTTATTCAACCTTCTAGCAAGAGGTCAAGCCAATATAAGTTAAAGGGCCTATCCAGAGCAGTGAAGGCACTCAGAAAAACTTTCATCGGGGGCTGGAGCTCAGCGGTTACAGCACTTGCCTGGCATGCACGAGGACCCGGGTTCAAACCCCAGCACCATGCATACACAATGAAGTGTCCGAGCAATGAAAACCAGATGAAAAACTAAATAAAACTGATTCTCTCTCTTTCTCTCTCTCTCTCTATCATAAAAATAGAAACAATAACTTTCATGGCCCTGGCTCTTCTCATCTGAGTAAATTGTTAGGGAGTAAACCTAGAGCCTGATTCTGGATTTTAAAGAGAAGGTCTGGGATGTTTTGTTGAAAGATTTAAGACCCTGCCATGAAGACCACATGCCTCATGAAGTCCACAAATTTGTTCCATAAATCTTTATGGAACTTGTACAATGTGTCAGGCATGTTCAAGGTGCTGGGGACACAACGGTGGGGGACAGACAAGGCTCTTGCCTTTGTGGGGCTTTTGTTCTGGAGGGGAACATTCAGGTAGATAATAAGCCTGTAAACAAATTAGCAAGGGCAGGTCAGCTGGTGGGGAGTACTCAGGACACAGAGACAAAGAGTGCAGTTGGGAGGCAAGGCTACTGCTACCTTATGGAGGGTGGCTGGAGCTCTTCCTGGAGAGGGGATGTCTGAACAGTCAGCCTCATGTCCCACTGCAGGCCCCAGCTTTCTCAGGCAGCTACTGCAGAGCTCCAAGATGGAACAAGGTTGGCGTTTGAGGGACAGTAGTGAGGCCATCATGTCCAAATGGAGTGGACGGGTTGCAGAGCAGGGAGATGAAGTCCAAGCACCCAGTAGTCTTGGGCCATGCTAAGGGGTCTGGACTTTAATTGAAGAGTGATAGAGAAGTTGATGGAAAGCTAGTCTTATCCAGTCTTAACCCAGGGCCTCACCTTCTGCTGTAAAGATCAAGAAAGGTCACAGACAGGCAGTGTACCTGGAGATTGTCAAGTAGGACAGACCATCTCATCGAAGAGCTTAAGTCTCTTCACCTGCCCATAGCCTTGCACACAAAGGTTGGCTCCTGGAATTTGGGGTTTTCCCAGGATGTAAATGTCTATCTTTCCTGAAGCTTCACATGCTTTTCCGCAGAGATACTAGATACCCAGTAAGGAATCAGGCCCTGTAGTAGTAAATTTTACACCCTAAAGGCCTAACACGGGCTGGGAAAAACCAGTCTCCTTATGCCTTCCTGAAAAGAAAGACAGTCCAAGCCTAACAGGGAGTGGATCCTGGCACTGTGGATGAACATTTTACATACTCAGCTCCTTGGATTGGGCAGAAGTTTAATCAGGCACCTTGACTGGGGGTGGCTTAGACCAGTGGTTTTCAAACTATGGTCCTAGGCTGGCAGCATCAGCCCCAAGAGGGAACCTGTTAGAAATGCTAAACTAGAAACTCTGGAGGCTATGCTCAGCTCTTTGTGCTTAAAGAAGCTTCCAGACAACTCTGGTTCTCAATAAAGTTTAAGAACCACTGCTTTAGAAGAAAGCCGGGCAGATGGTTAAGGAAAAAAACAAAAAATTCTGCTTTTGTTGAGATTTGACTTTCAGGGCAAAGTCATACCAGAGCAAAAACAGAAGCCTTCAGGGGACCAGGATGTGTGATATCATTTCTGCCCCAAATCAAAACAACCGTAGAATCCAATATCTGACTTCTCTGTTCAACAAGCCTGCAAATAAACACATGGATAATGAATGAACTTTGTTTTTTCCAACAAGATTCCGAGTTCCTAGTTTATTTTTGATGTACCCTGGATGCTTCTGGGAACGTCTTTTGTGGCTCTTGTTCTTTCTCTGCTGAAGACATAAAAATGAAAAAATCCATCTCCACCTTCGCATAGCTTGCATCAAGGAGAGGTTACAAGGTAAAAAGTTGCACATGAGAGCTCTGGGTTGTGTGGGGAAGACATGCAAATGGAGAGAGGTGGTCTCAGCCAGGGCTGGAGGAACAGAGACATGGGAGTGTGGCCAGGGGTGATTGCGTTCAACCAGTCTCATGGTTGAGCCCAATCATGGCACAGTCAGATGGGATACTGGAGTTCACTTCCCTCCCTGCTCCCTGATAGCAGATCTGTCTGCAGAGGCCCCTTTGCCCTTGCAGACAACAGAGTGTGCTTGGAGGGCCAAGGGGGAGTGGAAGGGCAGGGAGGGGCATCACCAGCAGCCCCAGAGAGCTGACCTGGGCCACTTCCTAGCTCCTTCTTCTCATCAGGGCTCTTGCTGGCTGACCGATTGGCCATCTCTAAAGCTAGCATCCCCTTCTCAATACTACCACTCCAATAGACACTCCCAAACCTCATTCCCACCCCAGAATTTTGTCCATTTGAAAGTACTTTCAATGGAGCATGGCAGGACCAAGACTAAATACCTACCATGAAGTCAGGATCAGCAACTCCAGTCTCAACATCTAGGCCTTCTGATTCCGTTCCTACCCAGAGCACCACCACCTTTCATAATTCACTCACTCAGAGCTACTGATTATGCCAGGCCCTGACCTGAAAGCCCCTCCTGTTGTCCTGCTATTGATGGTTAATAATTAAGCAGGAACTTTTCCTTGCTTGTAGTCAACATGGTGACCACAAACTACTATTTTTCACCTATCAAATCAGCAGTGCCTGTTTTTTTTTTTTTTAAGAGAGAAGGACAGTGAGAGAGAGAGAGAGAGAGAGACAGAAAGATTCAATTTTTATTGATTTTTTTCACATGGCTTTCATTTCTCTGACACTTAGTTGTGTATGTGGGTGCTGGGGTTTGAACACGTGTTTTTGCGCATGCTGGGCAAGTGCTGTAACCGCTGAGCCACCGCTCCAGCCCCAGCAGTGCTTGGTTTTAAAGAGAATACCCAGTTCCAGTGGGAAGGCTGTGAGATGAGTACCTTCAACACTGTCGTTAGTAATATAAATTGTGTTGTCCTTTCTATAAAGCAACAACTCCCTAATATGTATCCAAAACTGCTGGGGCTGGAGCGGTGGCTCAGCGGTTTCAGCACTTGTGTGGCATGCAGGACTATGAGAGTTCAAACCCCAGCACCACGTACACCACAAAGTCTTGGAGCAATGAAAGCCACATGAAAAACTAAATAAAATTGATTCTCTCTCTTTCTCTCTCACTGTCCCTCTCTTTAAAAAAAAAAAAAAAAGCTGCTTAAACTCATTAACCCAGAAAATTCAGTTGGAAGTTTATTTTAAGGAAATTATCAGGTATTAGGCAAATATTTATAGTAGTTACCATTTATTATGAATATGCCATGTACCGTTCACTCAATACATAAAATTATCTCCCATATCGACAAAGGTGTTCACCAAAACATTCTTTTTAATAGCATAAAATTATAAATAAGCTACATTTAAAATAAGAGAATGATTGAACAACTTGGAAAACTCTTATATCCACACCATAATTCTAAAATATAAGAAAAGCATAGTAAATTTATGTGCATTAAAATAACAAAGAGAAATCAATAAAAATACTAGTAGGTAATATGGGAATCTTTTAAATTCTTTCTACATTTTCTTTATTTTTCTACAATTGGTGTGTATCCTTTTATGATGAAAAAGTTACAAAAAATTAAAACAGACACCACACATACACGCATATGTGTTGCTCCTCCCCAGACCTTACAATCTAAAGAACTCCTTATCTCATTCCTCCAGACAGCTGCCTCCTGGTCCAGCCCTGCTGAGTCACCCCCCTCATCTGAGTTTTTTATTTTCTCTGTGTCACATGTGTATAATAATCTGGCCTCTCCACCTCATAAGACAGTCGTATATTACAGACACCTTCTGCTTATAAAACCCCAGGTGAACGCTAATGACTATTATTACTAATAAGCTAATGCTTTCTGGGAAAGGTGAGTCACTGTTCTTGTGACATCAGCAGTGAGCCTCACAAAGGAAGGAATGGTCTCCTGGGACAGGATTTGACATGAAGAGTCGTCTTCCCAGAAACCTGCCTTGTGTAGGTTTCCAAGAGAGACTGCAAGGTGGAGTTGTCTTTAGCTGCTGCTGAGTACCAAACAACTCACGCCCTCAGAAGCACGTCACCGAACGTTCGCTTCTGGCACCCAGGTAGCTGGTCATCTGGGGTTTGGCTCCTCTTGGTAGGATCAACTGGGTTGGATGCCAGGCTACAGGTTCCATCCAGCTCTGTTCCACGTGCCTCACCTCCTCTTAGAACCAGTAAGCTTGCTGGGGCATGCTCTTTTCATGGCAGTGGCAAAGGCTCAAGAGGACACACCTGGTCACACAAGCACATCTCCTACTCCTCTGTGCATCACCTCTGCTGGTATCCCACAGCTAAGCCCAAAGTCAAGGTGTAGGGAAGAATCCTCCTTAGACTATAAGAGGGTCTGCAAACTCTCATGGCAAAGGGTGCGGATGCAGAAAAAGGTGAAGAATTCAACATGGCACAGGGGTAGGAGGTAACAAGAGCCACAAAGCTATCTGACTGTCCAGACCAACCAAAGGAAAAGAGGGAAAGGATGGACAGGAGTATAGACAACCTGCCGGAGGCAGCTGCCTTCTGTGCCTTCATTCACTCATGCAGCCAACAGACATTTATTGGAGGGCTGGTCTTGGAGCTTGGTGAGGCTCTGAACTGGGACACGACACAGGCAAGGGTGAAGGCAAGACTCCTCTCCCTCTAGTTATTTACCTTAAACACTTTGTTTTCAAGCCTGAATCCAATAGCTTCATTTTAAATGCACTTTAATCTGCAGCTCTCTTGCCTCTTGTGTTGCTATGGTCTTAAAAGGTCGCATGTATTTTTATACAAGACCAAATCTCAAGCTCAGCTCCCACGTGTAAACGTCTTTATGATCTGAGTTCTTCCTGAGATGATAAAATGGATGTGTCCCCAGTCTGGTCTACAACTGATGGTGTATATGGACTGGGAGGGTGAGGTGGATGGTTATATGGACCAACTGGCCAAAACACCTGAGGAAGGCCCGGGGTTGGGGGTTTACAGATGTGGGTATACAGGGTTATCTCAGGGGATGCCTCTGCAGAGGCAGCTGACATGGAAGGATTCAGAGACAGAGCGAAGGTGGGGAGCTGGGAGGCTGTTGGCCATGCACACGATGTGGGCTGTCGCTCCAGGCTAAGTGGCGTGAGGAAAGGTTGGCCACAAGGAAGCGAGTGAAATCCAATGTTGGCTGATAGGATAGGCCAAGGGCCAAGCCCTGACTGTGCTCCTTTTGTACTTTTCTATGCCAGGGTCCCAGTCTTAACAGGGATGGGCAGGAACAGGCTGGAACCAAATGCAACCTGTGACGCTGAAATAGAGGGTAGTATAGACCAAGTGCCCTGCCACCCTATACCAGCTGCAGAGCCTGTATGAAGTGTATTCTTCTTAGTTGGAATTGGATGGTGCAGAATAGGAGTCTCTTTTTCTTTTCAAAGTGTATATATAACCTGGGGTAGAATTCTGCCAAACAATGGCAAAACCAGTTCAGAAGTCCCTTTTGACAAGAGCTCCTTGTACCTATCAAAAGTTAAGAATCGAACCCTATTCTATTCCTGAGAGAGAAAAACATCACCAGACACATCCCCCAAACACCTGACCATCATCCCACCTCAAAACCATGAGGGTGATCAAAAACCAGGGAAAAGAAATTGTCCATGGCCAAGAAGAGATATGACAACTAGCAGTCACACCATCTCATGGGTGGAATTTTAAAACAAACAAACAAAAAGATATTAGATAAAAAATAAGGAAATTCAGATGCACTGTGGAGTTCAGTTAATAATAATATTGATTCATTGATAGTAACAAATGTTATAAACAACTAAAGTAAGTTGTTTATAATTAGGGGAAACTGGGTATAGAGTGTATCAGAAATCTCAGTACTATCTTCTCAATTCTCTGGACTAATAAATAAAGTATTTTTTGGAAAGCCAAGTCAAGAGTCAAAATCACACACTTGGAAACCATGTTGCCTGAGACCAGTCTCAGCTCCTCCTCAATGGCTGTGCAATCTCAGGGACAAGTCACTTGGTCCTTTCGTGCTTGGGTTTCTTCATCCAACCTACCTCTCATGATCATGGGGACCCTGTGAATCACAACTTGGCAAGCTCTGCAAGAGTGCCTGGCACCCAATAAATATGACCCATACTTATTTTACGCATTCATAAAACTAAAAATATGGGCTCACCTCAAATATCCAGTGGAACAGGAGGAAGGGTTATGAGCTTAACATGCGTTTGTCTCTGCTGCCTGTGCTTCCTCCTTAAGTTTTCCATTCTCGGCCAGGGGCAGAGGGAAAGACCCAGCCTGCAAACTTCTCACTAGAGGAGATATTATCACAAGTGGATGCATGACCTCTGTTCCTCCCAACCTCTTCCTTCTTCCCCAGGAGTGTCTTACTGGATCTAGGACCCAACAATTCCCCCAGATGCATGGCCCCAGACTGTCTAGTACTGACCCTCTTTTAGCTCAAGCCCCTTGGTCAGGAAGGGAGTGCCACCATCCAACAGGATGTTTGGGAAATGCGTGTGTTCCTTATGACTCAGGAAGAGGTCTCACTAAAGAACAATCCTGAACTTTGTCCAAAGGGCAGAAAGCTTGCCATGGGTCATCTTCCTGAGAGCATCTGAAAAAAACCAAACCAAACCAAAAAAACCCATAGCACAGCCCGACCAGCACATCTGCCACTTCCTTCAGTCAAGCCTTGACCCCCCTGGAGCATTTCCTGTTTCCACTTCCGCCACACTCCCTCTTCAGAGCTGCTGGTAAAACAAAAGCCAAACACCCTGGGGATGAGGCAGGGCTACAGGATGAGGTCAAGTCTCCATGCTGTTCTTCAGTGGGTTCCCTGTTTCCTTCTTTTTTGTTTTTTTGTTCATTTCTTTGTTTTTTGGTACTGAGGATTGAACCCAGGGGCACTTAACCACTGAGCCACATCTCCAGCCCATTTTTTATTTTATTTTATTTTGGGTCAGGGTCTCACTAAGTTGATTAGGTCCTCCCTAATTTGCTGAGGCTGGCTTTGAATTTGCAGTCCTCCTGCCTCAACCTCCCAGGTCACTAGAATTACAGGTATGTACCACTGTGCTGGCCATGCTTCTTTCTTCTAAAGAGCCTATTTCTCATAAAACATCCTGAAACACTAAAGAAGAAGACCCTTATTTTTGCAGGTGGGGAAACTAAGTTCTAGGAGACAAGAGAGAGAGAGAGAGGAGATTTGGGGCATGTTTCTTGCTTGGAGAAGGGACTGCATTTCTTCACATTCCATCTGGGGTTAGCTTGTTTGCTTTGCTACAGTTTTTTTATCGTGCTGGTACCTGGTAATGACCTACATAGACCAAATGCCTAATAATAATTTGGGCTTTATTAGCACCCAACATTCAAAGGCCTCTGGGGATTTGGAAAAGGGCAATGTATGAAATCATTTGCTTATTGCAAACAGAACTTCACATCTCTGGGTGGCCTGAGAAAGGAAGGGAAAGGAATGTGGGCTGGGAATATGTGAACAGCAGTCACGTTTGCCTTTGCCCATTTAACTTTTTAAAAGAAGATTTCTAAGACCCTGGCTCACTTACACAAGGTTGATTTTTAAGACTTATACAATTCATATGGCTCAGGTATCAACCAATCATAAGGGATTGGATCAGGATACCCATTCAGAGCCTCCATTCCCCAAATCCAGTTGGCCTGGCAGCATTGCCCCTTAAATTGCAGAATTACGGAAAGGTCTGAGGAGTTCTGGGGAAGAGTCTAGGTGGTCAGGGTGATAGCACGATGGCTGTGGCAAATGATGTGGAAATAATGCAGTGTTTATCTAGCTGATCGTCAACCCAGAATTCGTACGTATTCTGAATTCCTAGAAATTACGGATCCACAGCACAAGACTGAACATAGACTTGTCCCTAACCATATCAAGCTGTGGAGCAGAGGTGTTTGGATTCGAGAGACTTGAGAATTTCATTTGCCTCCCTCCTCCCCTCTGGACCATTGGAGCTGGTCAGGTGGGCCAGGTGAGTGGTTACTTGAAATAGACAAATGTGAGAACAAGGGAGCAGGTAGATGTTACAAATGACAGCCCGAGATGGTGAGAGCATGGGAATCCTAAGAAGGTTAAAAAGTTCAGCAGGTGAATGTCCTTTGGAAATCAGAAATAAGGGACAGGACAAAACCTGGCAGTTGCCAGTGAGATCCTAGGACAAGAAGTGGGGGCGCAGGGGACCGGAGCACCATGAAGCAAGTGAATCCACAACCGTTGCCTCAAAATCTCCACTGTGGTTTTCCCTGGGATGCTTGGCTATGTTTAAGAGTGTAGGGTGGAGTGCTATTACTCAGTACTCATCAGCTCTCAGAACCTCCGTGTGCAAATACTTCCCAAATGTGTACATCTCAGACAGCAAGATCTGTCCAAGAAAGATGTTCCAATGCCAAAGTTCACGCTTCAGAAAGACCTTCATCATGCGAAAGGGCTGCCTTCCAATGGGAAAATCAGGATTTGGGTGAGTGAAATTTTCCATCACAGAACCACAGAGCTCTGGGACTTTGGCTCAGAGAAGGGTAGCTCATACATTTTTGCAAGTGCAAAGATAGTGACAGTCATTTTAAAAGCAGGTCTCCAAGGTCACTGGTGGAATACCAGGGTTCTCCTGATGGATGGAAACTGCTCTCCAAATATGTAAATTCTTTCTTCTGCTCTACTGAATGAATGCCACACAATCCTCCCAATGATCATTTACATGTAGAACTAAGTGTTTTTTACTGGTAACATGTTAAGAGAATCATTAAGAACTGAATTTCGAAATCATGAGTGAAAGGAGTATGTGACCTGAATACTTGAATTCGTTGCTCTACCTGAAATTCTGTCATGCATGCAAACATGTGGCAACTAAGTTCCTCGTATGCTCTATCCCTGTAAAGGGGCTGGAATGCCCACACTAGGAGGAAGCAAGTTTTGTCATATTGCTCGTCAGCTGCTGCTATATTAGCCCAAGTAATTGACTGTACATTATCTGATCTCCCTTATATTTATGTGTATCTCATCAGTATGAGGGTCCTGTAATTTTCTAATAACTAGATTGAAAGGTACACCATATACCATGGTTCAAATAGGAATCATCAGTACTCCTAAAGCAAAACAAATATTTAATACCATCCTTTCCCATAAGAAGAGCTCTGTTCATACAGCGACACCTGGTCAGTAGAGGCACCTGGTCTTTTCTGCATTGCAAAGTGTGAAAGGGTAGAATAGGTAGACAATGAGGTATTTTGCCCCACGTAAGTGGGCTCAAGTTAAAAAACACTTTGGGGGTTATTGTTCTCCTCAGAAAAAGATTTTTAAATGCAATATTATTGTTTGAATAAGTTATAAATTCCTGTGATTCCAAAGTCAAATTATTAAAAGAATAATTAATAAATTATTAAAATAATAATTGAGGCCTGGAGCGGCGGCTCAGCAGTTATGGTGCTTGCTTGGCATGCGCAAGGACGTGAGTTCAAACCCCAGCACCACGTACACATGAAGTGTCAAAGCAATGAAAGTCACATGAAAAACTAAATAAAATTGATTCTATCTTTCTCTCCCTCTCTCTCTCACTGTCCCTCTCTCTTTAAAATTAAAAAAATGAAGAATTGAGAAGCTGTGCTGTCCTTACTATCCCAGTCTATTTGGGTCTGACCCTGCCCTGTAGGTCACCACTTTATTGCTTTCCTATATATTGTTCCAGTGTTTTTTAATGCAAGTAGAAATATTTGTATTTTCCCCTAAATAGTGGGTTTAAATATTTCATGAATTTATAAGGCTTGCCTGACCCCACATTAGATGATAAATAAGGTAGATAAATTCAGCTTTGACCCCAGAAGACCAAAATCGTACCCGAAGTCCGTCTTCCTATGACCATCAGACACACTGGCATTTTTTTCTACATCAGCTCTTTGGAAAATGGTGAAATAAAATTTTCTTCCATCTCCTTGGCACTCCTTTAATACTCCTCTGCACCTTCAATGAAAACAACTCCACAAGGGTCTCTGACGAAAGCCTACTCTTTGTTCTACACCCCACTCCCACCTCCAACAAGTACACCTGTCTTGGGTTCCATTACATCTGTGCCCATGGGCAAAGGGACTTAAGTCCTTCAGTGTTCAAGGAGGAGATGGCTGGCCAGTTCAAATCAAGGTTGCTTCCAACTGAAAATGGTCTTTCAAAATGGGTCTCATGGTGGGGAAAGTTGATCCTGGAGGATGTTGCAAACGAGTGATGCTTAGCATATTTAAGGAGAATTTTCTATGGGCCAGGTGTATGGCAGGTACTGCACAGAAAGTGGGCAGGACATGGCTTCTGCCCTCACAGGCCTCACAGTCTTTGAGGAGACATAATACAGTGAAATAAGAGCCATGAGGAAGCACAGAGCAAGAATTCCTATCCAGGATGAGTGCTCAGAGGAGGCTTTGTGACAGAGGTCTCATCAAAGCTGAGACCAGGAAGGCAAGAAGGACTCAGGCAGCCAGTGAATGGGACTCTGAGGTGACATTATGCACAGAAATCTTACACTGAGCAAGTCATGGATTATCCCTTCTCTCTGGCTGCCTTTCCAACTGCAACTTCCTGGAGAAAATTCTGGTACCAGAAGAGTGACTTTAATGGAGTGCTATTGGCAGTGGAGCTGGAACTTAGAAGATGGAGAGGTGTGCATCCCCTCACATCTCAACGCAGGGACGTAGGCCTAGTCCAGCAAGGTCAGGAGGGAGCATTAGGAGCCAGAGAAGATTCAGGAATAAGCATAGGAAATTGAATGTCCTAGGACCCCCATATTCATTTTAGACACCACTTCCTCCATTGCTTTGGAAACAGAAAAATTCATGGCAATGGAGATTTCCAAGGAAAAGCCTCAAAATGTCAGACAGAAGTTGAATCTGACTGATTTCCAGCAGAAAACAGGTGGCATGCTCAAAACGGGATGGCCCGGGGAAGGATCATTTACAAAGACTTGGGTCGAGGGGATGCAACCACTGGAGCAACAGCTGTGGCCTTACAGGAGATTAGGGACATTACCAGATCCAGGCAAGAGAGAGAGAGTCTTGTTGGGGCCCCTAGGCCCTGAAAGGGGCAAGGACATTCACAAAAGGGAGCTAGAGGAATGAGTCTTCTGATCTGCTCTCTTTCTTCCCAACAGGTCTGTCCAGTGGCTGGACCAGCCATAGGGCCAAGCCCCTGGTAGCCACGTTCCAGGCACAGGCCTTGGAGGGGTACAGGAAGCAAGAAAATAAGAAAAACCCAAATCCTCACTTGTGACTCAAGGCTACAGGAGACCTAAAATGCTTCCTTTTCTTCTTTCTGTTTTTCCTATTTCTGTACTATTCTCAAATGAGTGCATGGAACTCCTGGGATTAGAGAAAATACGATTGTTAAATTAAAAAGGGAAAATAAAACTGGAACAACAGTAAAAGAGGCATGGCCCAAGGAGACACCCTAGGGTACTACAAGATCCCTTACTAACTAGTAGGGGAAAAGAAGGCCTTAAAAAATTCCATTCTACGTTGCATAACTAGTCAAACATTTCCCACAGGACAGTGGCCGTGAGGAAGGCAAATGGAACTGACATTCCGAGATAAATTCTTGGGAAGAGTCACTGGGACCTAAAGAAATGGGTGCTCAAGCACTCCTTGTTTCTCTGAAGTGAATCTGTGGGCAAGATGCACGTCCAGGGGGAGGGCACTCAGCATTCCAGGGATACAGGTTCAAGACCTGCCTTCGCCACTTCCTCACGGTAGGACCTCAAGCGAAGCACTCACAGTCTCTGTGTCTTGGTGTCTACATGATGGAAAACATGCAACTGACCCTGCCCTCCAGAGGTGTGTGAGGGCCACAGCCTCGTGAACCCTTAGCCACTCTCCAAATATCCTTCCACCAGGAGTGCACAAAAAGTCATAACCTCCTCTGGTCCCCTCTTTTATGGCCCCCCAGCATCTGGGAGACTCACAGCAAAGCTGATCCTTTAATGTATAGAATATACTCTTGGGTTATTTGAGCAAAATTCACATGGCTGGACAGAGGTGGAATGGTCAGTTTTCTCTATGAGAGATGGCTTTCCTCTCTCACTAGTCTCCTGATTCTCTGCGTTTTCCATGCTTTAGCTTCATGAAGTCCTTGTGCCTAGAACCTACCCAGGCATCTCTTGTGAGGGCTCTCCCTACTTACGCGATAGGGGTAAACCCTCAGCTTTAGAACTTCCTAAGCCTTCAGAGGGCAGTACCTATAATGCCCACCTTTCCCTTGCTACCTGACTACCTTCGGCAGAATAAGTTCAATGCACAATTCTTCTAAGAGACTACTCTCCCACAAGGAAGGGACAAGGTAGGTGAGGCCAATGAAAAACACATCTTATCGCATGAGAAAAGTGATGAGAGAAAAGGCATGAGCAGAAAGAAGGAAACAAAATCGAGGAATGGAAAGTTCATTATAAAGACTGCATGACATCTGCAAATGTGATCACATTCTCTCAGAGTCATTATTAATTCCTTTGACATTTGACACTATGGGATCTAAGGTACTAGAAGCAGAATCTGAAGATTTTACACAAAGGAAATGTGGCTGCTAAGGAAACCCTTATCAGATGCTACCCCCCCCAGATCCCCTCACTGTCTTTTACAACTTTCATCACAATCTGCAGAGAAAGAACACCTGAACAGGATACCTGCTCCCCCTCCAGCACTGCTGGCTTGCAAGCATGACCCTGTCTTCCTTCCCTGTGTTAGTTGTGTGGCCTGGTTTGCAACTAGTAGTATTGGCCCGCCATAGTACGAAAAGCTGAGGAGGTAGGGTGGGTGATGGGTGTAGGGACTCCAAAAATAGAGAAGATTTAAAAGTGAAGTGCCTGCCCTTAAAGCACAATAGAATAGTGGCAAAGACTATGACTTCTGGAGCCCAGCTGAGAAGGTTCAATTCCCATCTCTGTTCTAATCTTGATGGTCTACTTACTTGACCTCCTAGTACCTTAGCTCCTCCATGGGTAAAGGAGCTCACTGACAGCACTACCAAATTCACTTTAGTATGGTGTCTTGATGGAAGTAAGAGCATAGAAACCACTAGCTGGAATGCACTAGAAATGTGCATTTCATCTTTCCCAGATGAAAAAGAGAAGTCTCTACTTCTCTTTACCTAAGCAGGGATTAGAGAAAGTCAGGATAGAAAAAGTGAAAGCTTCCTTTATCTCTGGGCTTTAGAGAGTTAGAGAGCCTGGAGTTGGATGGAAAACAGCAAGGGAAGAATGGAAATTCTATAAGATTAACTTAGATGGAGTTCTTTAGGAGTAAGCCTTATAGATGATAAAAAAATGTAACAGACTTCATCAACCTTGAATTTTCATTGACCTTCATTAATCCATATTGTTCAGCACCTGCCTTAATAATGCTGTTTAAGCATGGTATTCTATTCCACTGAAGACCAGTGGAATAGAAGAGAAGATCCTGAGACAAACCCCCATATCTTCAACTATTTCATATTTGATGAAGGGGGCAAAAACATGGTGTGGAAGAAAGATAGCCTGTTCAACAAATGGTGTTGGAAAAATTGGACAGCCATGTGTAGACAACTGAAACTGGATCCTTCCCTTTTGCCCTGGACAAAAATTAAATCAAAATGGGTCAAAGATCTGGATATGAAGCCAGCAACTTCAAATTTACTTGAAAAAGAAGTAGAATCAACACTACAGGACATAGGAGTCGGCGGCACCTTCCTTAACAAAATTCCCATGGCTCAAGCAGTAAAGTCAAGAATAAATGAATGGGATGCAATTAAACTAAAAAGCTTTTGCACAGCTAAAGATTTAGTCAAGAGTATCAAGAGAGAACCTACAGAATGGGAGAAAATCTCTGCCTGCTACACCTCGGACAGAGGGCTAATATTCAGAATATACAAAGAACTAAAAAAGCTAAACACCAAAATCACAAAAATCCAATCAATAAATGGGCTATAGATCTAAAAAGAAACTTCTCACCAGAGGAAATCCAGAAAGCCCATAAATATATGGGAAAATGCTCCATATCATTAGCTATAAGGGAAATATAAATCAAAACTTCAATGAGATTCCACCTCACTCCTGTTAGAGTGACAAAAATGAAGAATATGAACAACAACAGATGCTGGAGGGGCTGTGGGAAAAGAGGAACACTGTCACACTGCTGGTGAAACTGCAAACTGGTTCAGCCACTCTGGAAAGCAGTGTGGAGACTCCTCAAAAAATTATGGCTGGAACCACCTTATGACCCAGCCATCCCACTTCTGGGTATTTTCCCAAAAGAGTTAGAATTGACATACTATAGAGACACGGCTTCATCAATGTTTATAGCAGCTCAATTTACTGTAGCTAGACTATGGAACCAACCCAGATGCCCCTCTCTCAATGAGTGGATACAAAAAATTTGGTACATATATACAATTGAATGAATACTACTTGACCATTAGAGAAAATGGTCAAATGGATGGAGATGGAAAAAATTATGCTAAGTGAAGTGTCCCAATCTCTGAGACTCAAGGGCAGAATGTTTTCTCTCATTTGTGGAAGCTGGAATACATCTAGAAACAATATGTTAGATGGCTAAGCTAATAATAACCTCAAAATGTATGAATTTTTACACAAACTGGTGGATCATTGCCTAGGATACCTGGAGGCATAGGGAGAGCGGCAGGGTAGGGGGAGGGTTTAGGAAAGATATCTAGGAGACTGGAGGGAGGGAATATGGGGGAATCATTTCAGAAGGAGATCTCTGACCTCCATGAGATGTCCATTTATCACAGGGGTTCTTCTGGGTGAATCGTAGAATCACAGGGAATCCAAGGGGGGCATCCATGATATGACATCGGCCTTGGCTAACTATGTAAATATGCATTTGTTCTTGATTGTTTGATAATGATACCCTCTCAACTGTAACTCCATATTCATCTAATTAAAAATGCTGTTCAACAAACTACCCACCCACAAATCAACAACTATCAACAATGAGCATTTATTACCATGTTCAAGAATTAAAAAGTTGATTTCAGCTTTGCTGATTTAGGCTGACTTGGTTGCTGGCTTTATTTCACACTGCAGGTTGACTGAGATTGACTCTCCACAGTAGGATAGCTTCATATTGGCTCCATTTGTGTTTGTTCTGGGACTCTGACAGAAAGGGCAATGATTATTCAAGCCATGTTTTTTCATGGTTGATGCAGAAGGCACAATAACCCAAGCAAATTATACAACCATATTAAGGTCCTAAGCTCACTGAACATCTACTCATATTTCATTGACCAAAATAGTTCATTTAGTTAAGTCCCACACCCAAGGGGTGGCACTGTACACTCTACCCACAATGGAAGGGCACCACACAGTAAATTGGCAAAGATGTATAGCAGAGTAGAGAATTGAGTTTGGTAATCCAATTCACTACAATCCCACAATCTTCACAAGGCAAACAAACATTTGGATCACTGAATGGGACCTTCACACATTCAAGCATCCATTCATTCCACGTGTTCATTGGGTAGTTCATATGTTCTAGGCATCATGCTAAGGACAAGGGACAGAGAAGGAAATAAAACCAAAAATAACATCAAAAGCAGAACTTTGAGTCTGGTAGTAACTAAATAACTACACAATAGGGGACTGGCTGAAAAAATTAGAGTAGATTCACATATTGAAAAAAGTTAAGTAAAACTCTTATAATTTAACATTTTTCCCCTTTAAAATATATTTATTTGTAGCTCTATACACTGAAAAGGAGTGATGGGGATAAGCACCCCTAGTGCCCAGATTGTGGTCTCTAAATACCATTTCCCAATATAAAAGGTAGAGTTCCTTGGATAAATGACTGATTCCATGAGTGGCTAAGAAATGTACAAGATGAGCTGGAGTTATCTTATATTAGAAAGTTATTGTGTACCAGAAAATAAACTGAAAGATTCATTAGGTCACATTAATGGGACCCAAACGTTTTCACTCCAGAAAATGTAAAAATTTTAGCAGCAGCAGCAGCAACAACAACAAAATAATAACAGAATAGGGGATTGAAACACATTAACTTCTAAAAATCCAGGAGTTCTAAATGATACTTAACAAAGAAAAGATATGGTTCTCCACTAGAGGCTGCTATGACTTTAAATCATTACTTTAAAAATTGGTAAATAAATAGAAAGTGAAACATTTATTCCACATTTCCAGTTTGCATGAACTGCATTTCCAGGTAACCAAATTGTTGCTGTGGAAATTTCCTTATGGGAAAATTTCCACTATTAAATGCAGAAGGAATGAATGATAGGATTCTGTTAGTTAACACTTCATGAAATAATGGACTTAGAAAGCTGAAATGACTGGAAACCTTAGGAGGAATGTTAATGGGGGATCTCACACCAAAGTGGCAAGGTTGATACCCTAAACACACTGATGTCACCCATGAGATCCCCAGACATGTGCACTTCCTGAGGTGACAGCGTGAAGCACACAGCACCAACTATGACAACACATCCTTGCCTTGGAAAATATTGATCCCGAATCTAACGAAGCATCTAGATCTCTTTAGAAAAACAAAGGACTGAAGAACAAATTAAACAATACTATACACAAGTGATCAGCTCAAACTGCAATGTGGGGCATTCTGCAAGACAGGTAACCTAGTTTCTTCGACAAATCAATGGCATAGAAAAGAAAAGAAAAAAGGAATGAGAAACTTTTTTCTAAACAAAAGTTATATATATGTAAGGCGGGCACATAAGGTTTAGATACATATGTACACACGCACACCTGTGTGCGTGTGTGTGTTTATGGTTTTTTCCTTTCTTTTATTGTTTCCTTTGCTGTTCAGAAATCTTTCAGGTGGATGTAGTCTGGAGTGGGAACTGATAAAGAATAACTGAGACATAAGAGAGATGATAATTGAATGAAACACATGAGCCTTGTTTGGATCTTGACTTGGAAAAAAACAACCCAAAGAGGCATCTTTAAGAGAACTAATCTGATATTGAGGAGTAATTGCTAATTAATCTGATATTGAGGAATAATTGTTAATTTTATTAGGGTGGATAATAGCATGGTGGTTACATTTCTTTAAAGTCCTTATCAATTACAGATGCACATGTGGGTGAAATGACAGGATGTCTGGGAACACCAGTGACAGGGAGTGATGGAAAGCAGAGTTAGCTGTTGGAGCTGGGTAATGAGCGCCTGAGTAGTTATTATATTTTTCTGTCTATATCATGTACCTTTTAAAGTTTTCATAATAAAACATTAGAAAGCACCACACAACCACATGTCCACAGATTGTATGAAGTGCAAGACCAGACATCTCCAGGGTGGCCTCAGAATCTGTCAGGGATACCTGTAGCTGGGGTGGACCCTTCCATGCCACTTTGATCTGCCAGACTTTCAGAGTAAGTCCTGTGTCTCTCTGACTCGTGCCATGTGATACCAACCAGAGACTGCTCAGGACCCCACCACCACGTACACATTCCTCTGCACAGCAAAGGAAACAATCAATGCAATGAATGGGGAATCTATGGGTTTGGAGAAAAGATTTACAAACTAAAATCTGTTAAAAGGTTAATATCCAAAATATATAAAGAACTCCTATAACTCAATAGCAAACAAACAAACAAAAAACAAATACTCTGATGATTTAAAAATGGGGTAAGGACCTGAATGACATTTTCCTAAATGGACATACAAATGGTCAGGGGGTATTTGAAAAGGCACACCACCATGAGGAGCTCACACGTGTTTGCAAGTTCATGCCTCCGTGGGACAATAAACACAGGTGGCTTATTTTAAAGGTGCATAAACTGAGACTGTGCAAATGAAGTGACTCCGTCATGACATCTGATGGGTTACAGAGCTCGACTGGGGATTCTACTTTGATGCCTTCCACAGCACTCATTAGACAGCTTTGCCCTCCACAGGGCCTTCGTAAAGATGTTTTGCATGATGAAATAAATGCCTGACCCAAGAACAGAGACCATAACAACACAATACAATTAATGATGAAATATTCCCAAAATAGGCTAATTTGTTTCACATGACTGACTTTAATATATCATACAAGGAAATGAATAACTAAAGGAAAACAGCCCTAGGTCTCATACAATATACTTTCACATGCACACTAACAGACCAATCTTAGCATGTCTTAGATCTGCCTTCCGATTTATGAATCTAAGTGTCTAAGCACAAGAGATATACATACAGACAGGTGTGTGCATCCATTTTGTGCAGATAAAAATAGCTCACAGCCTTGGAAGAACAATCTGTTTCAATCCTAGGAATTTGGGGGAGGAAAACCCACTTGTAGCCAAGAGTCGAATCTCATTTTTGAACATAATTGGCATTTCCTCCCAACCACAAATATTTTAAATATTTAAATAAACTTGATAGCATACTCATCAGGCCCAAGTCTAGATGGTCTTTTTCCTCTTCTATCTTTCTACTCTTTCCCAGAGCTTTCAGAGATCCACAATAGAATCTGTAGGATAGTCAAGATTTTAAAAATAAGTGGCTTGGCTATCAAGCAATAAAAGATATCCTTCTCTTCTTTTTGGTGTACAGTACAAGGTAGGAAATATTTTTATTAGAAAACTGGCAAGAAGAAAGCTCGCTGAGTGATGAAGATTCCAACTGCTTGGGTAACCTGTTTAGCCAGGACCAGATGGTTCAGAGGGCTGGTAATAAGATAAAAAATATTCTCTATGTAGGTCAGCATCGATGCCAGCCCAGGTCACAAATAAGAGAGCTATTTGGCAGGGTGCATGTTCAGAGACTGAGGGGAAATGAGAGATGTGCTGAAACAGACATCTGAATTTGGTTCTAATTTGGCTTCCTTTCTTGGCAATCTTTGGTCCTGAGTTCTCAGATGGATTTTTGGTGAAAAGAAAACTCTCTGTGCTGGACAGATCTGTAATTATGGGTCTGTCCTTAAAGATTACAGCATATGGGGGGGGGGCTGGAGCAGTAGCTTGGCAGTTACAGCACTTGCCCGGCATGCATGAGTACACGGGCTCAAACCCCAGCACCCACATACACAACTAAGTGTCAGAGCAACGAAAGTCGTGTGAAAAACTCAATAAAAACTGACTCTCTCTCTCTCTCTTTCATTGTCCTTCTCCCTTAAAAAAAAATGATTATAGCATATCATTGGGTTTCCAGAACTTTAAAGACAACATAGTGTCAAATATAAGCTAGAATTTAGGGAATCTCTTCCTGTAAGGTGGCTGAGCCTGTACATTATTGTGATTTTTCTACAGATCAATAATCATACATATCAAAAACGCCTAAAACTTTGCAAAGCATTTTCTCAGTATTTTTCTTCTAGGAGTTTATTCTAAGAAAATAATTAAGGATACGTCCTAAAATCTCATTTGTGATAATAATATTATTAAAGGCAGAACAATGACCTAGTCTTAGTGTCCAAAAACAGGGGATTTAAAAAAAATATGGTGGAATGGAATATCTTCAGACATTAAGAACAATAGTCAGAATGGCAAAAATGAAGAAAATAAACAATAATAGATGCTGGAGGGGCTGTGGAGAGATAGGCACACTAACACACTGTTGGTGGAGCTGCAGACTGGTACAGCCCCTCTGGAAAGCAGTATGGAGAATCCTTAAAAAACTAGGGATGAGCCCACCATACTATCCTGCTATTCCACTCCTGGCTATTTTTCCAGGGGATTTAGAATCAGCACATTACAGTGACACAGCAATATCTATGTTCATAGCAGCTCAATTTACTATTGCTAGATTATGGAAACAACCCAGATGTCCCTCACTGGATGAATGGATCCAAAAACTGTGGTACATTTATACCATAGAATTTTACACAGCAATTAGAAACAATGATATTGCAGCCTTTGAAGATAAATGGATGGCTATGGAAGAAATTATGCTGAGTAAAATCAGCTTAACCCAGAGAACCAAGGGTCGAATGTCTCCACTCATCTGTGGAGGCTGGAGCTAGACCCTGGCCATTGAGAAAGGAGGTCTATTATCATGTGTTAAATCCAGATGAGGTGTATTGTTATACAGCCTAATACTTTTTTAGAGATATTGTGGGAAGGGGAAGGGAGGGTTAAGGGTGGGTAATTGGAGGGGCACTCATGGGAGTAATTATAATATCCAGAATCTATACACATTTTATATTATTTTGTTAAAATCGTGTATGGTTGTTCAATAATAAACTTCTCAGTAAAAAAAGAACAATATTGAAGATTCTATTGATGTAGAAAGATGACTATGAGATATGGCTATGTGACAATAAGCTGGTTATAAACTAGTCTGAGTCCATTTTCACTTTTAAATATACACATACGGATATAACATGTATGCATAACATGTATGTATTGTTATATACACATATGTAACACATACGTATATATGTGCTTAGAAAAATATGTGAAACATTAGCTGGTCATCTTTGGGAAATAGATTAATAGGAAATTTTTGTTTTTCATGATCCCTATTTTCTAAATATTTTGTAATAAACAAGCATTTACTTTTATGTTTCTGTTGAAGTGGTATTTAGAAATAGAAATTAAGAGCTTTCTAAAGATTCTATGTGGTGGCCAAAAGGCAGGGCAGTGGATGCTCATGGAAGGAAGGAGGTCTCTCAGGAGAAAGGGTGACCATAATTCTGTCTTCTGTCATGACAGACGTGCTTCTAAGGATTTCAGCCCCAATCCTGCACAGAATGACCTTGCCCTGGAATTCAGAAGAAGCCTCTGTTGTTCTTCCACAGCAATGCAGCAACATCTGTGTTTATTTCAGAACTGCCAGGCTGCGCTAGCCAGATCCCTAAGCAAAAACCCTCTGAATGTTGGGGACACAGTGAATGGCTCCCAGGCAGGAACAAAATCAGGCCACCAACCTCTGTCTTAGAAGTTATTCTTCTTGGTGTATACCTCATCTTTATTAACTTAAATATTAAAAGCCCTGATCACTCAAGAAGGTCCTTTGAAAATATGAAAGGAAACCATATAACTCTCAGGAGAGAATAGAGCCAGTTAAAGGGGCCTCAGAGATTTCTCAGTTTCAGGCATTCCCTCCTAACACCCTCCCTTCCATACTGGGTGTGGGAGTGAGGGGATCCAGGTCTGTGGTTAATTCTCCTTCTTCTCCTTGGTCCTCTGAGGCTGCAGTGCGCACGTGTGCAGAGGCATGCGCACGCTCACACACACACACACACACACACACACTAAAGAGAGTGCAGAAGTCAAACCCAGGCGAGTCCATGCCAGAATGCTAACATCAGCTCAAAACTCAAGCAACCAGTAGCCCAGCCTAGGTTTCCAAGGCCCCTGGGTACGCAGTGTCCATGATGAGCTCCGAGGCTCCTCCGCAGGAGGGTTAGGCGCCCAGAAGTCTTGTCTGGAAGTGACCAAGATTAGAGATGGGAGACTTACAACACCAACACAGCTGACTCTACTTTCTACCTCTTGGTGCCACAGAGGAAGGAGCTGGGGGACCATGCAGGAATGATCCCAAAGAATTTCAAGGCTGGCAGCAGTTTATGGAATTGTTTTGGATAAATGACACCTCTTGTTTGTCAAGTGGAAATGATGACATAAAGCCAGGAAAGCTCTAAGTATTAAACGAGGTGATTAGGTCAGAGTCTGAAACAGTCTCGGGTAACAGGTTTACAATATCTAGACTGAGGAACTCCCAGAGACCCGGGAGTGAAGATTGCTAATCATCTACTTCAGTTCTTAGCTGGGCAAGCAGTTCCCTGGAACAAAGACCCTGTTTCCAAGCTTCTATTACAGTTAAGTGACCTTTCTGGCCGCTTAGAAATAAATTGGAGTGTCTTCTACAACTTCTGCTGCTGGAAGGAGCTGGCCTCTTCCCCTGCTACTCGTCCCCACAAGCCAGAATATAGACTTGGTGGCTGAAGCTTCAGTAATCAAATAGACACACTGAAACACAAGCTGAGGATGGCAGGGCAATGAGACACAAGGAGCTCAGGTCCCTGACAACGTCATAGACTCCACACCAGCCCCAGATTCTTCTACATGAACAAAAGATAAACTTCTGTACTGTTTAAGCCAATGATGTTTTACATTTTAACCTAACTTAAACATAACTCGTGCTGTACTTAAAGCTGATTATTTTCATTTCACCCTCAGTGAAAACAGTAATCAACAACAGACCACCCCAAAAGTAGCCTATTGCATTTGCAAATCCCCTAAGAAATGCCTGCCTGAACTCACAGTGTCTTCTATGGCACTGTCTCCCCTGCTTTCCACCCTGTCTCCACTTTCCCAACTGGAATAGGGTTCCTCTGAGGAGCACCCACTGAAGTCACCAAATTTATTTGGCCATCAAAGAAAATATTTTTATAAGATTGGTTGGAAATGCATTTCCAGAAGTGGGGAGATGGGATAGTTTTTAAAAGTATTTAAACCACAAAATCTCAGAAACATATTTACAAATCCAGAAGGACCTACTTGTAAAGTTTAAGGAATGAAAACAGATTTATTTTAGTCTCCCATTTCCTGTTTCTCTCTGTTTATGATGAGTGATCCTGATATGGCAAAAGAAGCTTGTTGGGTACTAATTTTACCTTCTGAAGATTTAGTCTCTGTGTTTTGTACTCCCCCCTCCAGAAGTTATTCTGTTGGCTATGATTTCTTTGATGAAACTTCTTTCTTTGGCAGAAAGAATCTCACAATTGTTTTGGTGGTTCTTGATGGTTCTTGGCTGTGTGTGTGTGTCAAAAAATATGTGCAACATAAAATTTACCATTTTAGCCATTTCACACAAACAATTCAGTGGTGTGTATGTTCAAACTTGCACAGCCAAAGCCAGAATTTATCTCCAGAAGTTTTATCTTCCCCAGCTGAAACACCATACCTATTAAATACTAATTCTCCAGCCCCTGGCATAAACCATGCTACTTTCTTATTCTCTGTGAATTTGCCTATTCTAGATACCTCACATAAGTGGAATCATATAGCAATTATTTGTTTTGTGACTGGTTTATTTCAATTAGAATAATGCCCTGAAGTTTCATCCATGTTGTAGCATATGTCGGAATTTCCTTCCTTTTTAACACTAACACACTGTGGGAGGGACTGCAAACTTGTACAGCCACTCTGGAAAGCAGTATGGAGACTTCTCAAAACACTACCATATGACCCAGCTATCCCACTCCTGAGTATTTTTCCAAACGAGCTAGAACAGGCATACTGCAGAGACACAGTTACATCAATATTTATAGCAGCTAAATTTCCAATAGCTAAACTATGGAACCAATGTAGATGCCCCTCACTGGATGAATGGATTTAAAAAATGTGGTATGTATATACAATGGAGTTCTGCTCTGCTATTAGAGAATGATATCATGGCATTTGCAGCTAAATGGATGGAAACTGGAAATAGTATGCTGAGTGAAATATCCCCAAAACAGAGACTTAAGATCTGAATGTTTTCTCTGATATGTGAAAGCTAGAGTAAAACCTAAGATAGGATGAAAGTTGGCTAAGTTTAATTAATAAACCCACCAAAGTTGAAATTTCTCATAAGCTAGGGAAACTATAACTATAAAGGTGTGGGGAGAGGCAGAGAGAGGAGAAGAGGGAAAAGGGGGGATAATCATTATGGCTAGGAACACTCAACTCCCATGAGAAGACAAACTATATGAAAACAGGCAGAAAACTCAGAAATTTCAAAAATTAATATATATGTATATGTTCATTTCTATCTACAGCTTTGGGGTATTACAGAGGAGACATGAGATCCAGGAATGGATAAAGGTGGGGGTAGGATGGGCAGAGATCCTGGAATAGGATTGGCCTTAAGTTACTTTGTCAATATTCATGTATGCATGAATATGTAACAAAGATTCCCTCCAATATGTAAGACTGTGTCTAACAACTGAAAAAAAAAGGATTTCCTTCCTTTTTAAGGTTAAATAATATTCCATTATGTATATATGCCACATTTCATCTATTTATTTATCTATTGATGATCACCTGGTTGCTTCCATCTCTTGATTATTTTGAATAATGCTGCTATGAACATAGGCATACAGATATTTCTTCAAAACTCTGCTTTTGATTCTTTAGAAAAATGGAACTACAGAGTCACATAATTATTCTACATTTAATGTTTTAGGAACTCCCTCCTGTTGTTACAAATTATTTCAGAGTTAAAATGCGAGTTATTTCAGTAGTATCTAAAACAATGGCTCCAAAACTAGATTATGCCTCAGAATTATCAGAATTAACTGCCAGTTTCTGAGTATTCTACTTCCCCAAGACTATGAATGAAAGATCTAGAGAAGGCACTGAAGTCCTGCATTTTAACAGGTTTCCCATGCTGCCTATCTGAGGAGGCACCTTTGAGGACATTAGGTAGAGGAGAAGGGTTCTGGCAGTAGGCGTAATGTCTACCTCATGCACTGAAACGCAGACATGCTTTTTTTAGACACTGGGTCGTACCCCGCAGAAGCTTCTGATAGGAAAGTGGAGGAGCAGGGGAAGCATCTCTGCAGCTTTATGGAGAACCAGACAACTCATTCTCAGAAACCCATAGCGGTTTGATGGCCTGATTCTCCTTGTTAACCTCTCGAGGGTGAGCAAAGGTGCTTCCCTATGGAGTTTTTTACATGGACACTTTTTTCAACATTTTTTATTGGTGCATTATAGATGTACTTGTTGATGGGATCTGTTGTTACATATTCATACATGCACACAATATAAAAATATAATTTGGCCAATATCCCTCCCCATCACTTCCCTCTGGTTACATGGACACTTCTGATTAACCCAGATTATTATCCTCCAGTATCAAAGGCTCCTATTTGATGGTGCATTGGTCAAGCCTCCCCACAGTGGGTTGGACTTCTTCCATCCAGCCTACCTGAGCCTTTTCCTTGAACAGGGTTTCCTGGTTTGACACAGTGTGGCTGGGGTGACAGGTCACTTGGTAGCTCAATGCAGGAAGCAATCGCCGTGTCTTCCTCTCTCTGCAAAAGCATGAAGTTACAGAAATTCTCATGAGCCTCTGAGGATGTTCCAGGACAGACATCGCTCATGAGGAGTGTGAGCACACCGCTTTCCTCCCTCGAACTCTGGAGTATTTTAATAAAAGTATTTTAAAGTTTAGTTTTGTTGTTTAATATAAATTCATTCATATTGAGCTTAGAAAATTTGGGGGGAAAAAGGAAGGAGAAAAACATCACTTCTCATCCCATTCCCCATAGCCTCCAATTCAGTTAATGTCTTTCTTGTCCTTTTCTCTACATAGCTTTTTTTTGCTCACTTATCATTCCATCCTAAGTATCTCCCCAAATGGTTATAGACTTACAACAGGCTTCCCTGTTTCCCTGTTGTTTAACTTCTTTTATTGTTTCCAATTTTTCTCTATTGAAAACAGTATTACAATGAATGTCTTGGGGCAGAAAGTCTCTTACAAATTGTTTGCTCAGGTCAAAGTCTAAGAAATGGGATTGAATGTTAAATAAAATTCATGGACATTATCAAAGTCTTTGATATGTAGCCCATATAAGTTGTGAAAGGACTGGTACCTAATTGTACACCCATTAACGAGGTACAAAAAGGGGGACCATTATGTAGATTCTGACCTATCATTTTTCTCAACTTTGGGCAGTGCTGTCCCCAGGTACATTAGGCATTCTCGGTTTTCACAATGGGAGGAATACCATTTGCATCTGTGGGTGGAGGCCACAGATGCCACTAAGAATCTTGCAATGCACATTACAGTTATACACAATGAAAAATGATCTGGGTCATAATGTCAATGGTACACAAGGTTGGAAAACTCTTGTTCACCTTCTCCAGGAGAGAATGGAGCATCTCTTCAGTCCCCTTTTAGGCCCTGTGGTCATTTACTATTTATTTAGTCAGTGTCATGGGATGAAAATGTTGAAAACTTGCCTAATTCTAGCTCAATGTGTACTTTTCCATAATTGGTGCCTTATTCAAGATTCTGATCTTTGGAGTAGCCAAGTACTCCATTGAAGAACCCATAGTCACTGCCAATAGCTCTGTCACCTACCAGAAATATTCTAATAGGGGCTGGAGGAGTGGCTCAGCGGTTTTGGCGCTTGCCTGGCAAGCAGGAGGACTCGGGTTCAAACCCCAGCACCATGTACACAACTAAGTATTGGAGCAACTAAAGCCATGTGAAAAACTAAATAAAGTTGTTTCTCTCTTTCTCTGTCTCTCACTGTCCCTTTCTCTTTAAAAAAAAAAAAAAGAAATAGTCTAATATATTTGCACTTCAAAAAGTATGTCCAGATGCTCTGATTTTGAGAAGTTTTCTGGAATCCTATGTACATTTAATTACACCTTCTCCCCAACCCAAATCCATAGTAGCCCCTATACAGACCACTAAAACCCTAGGATCTTAAGAACAAAATTTAAAATCTGATCTAGCTGGATGTAGTGGCACATGCCTGTAATCCCAGCAGCTCAGGAGGCTGAGGCAGGAGGATTGCAAATTCAAAGCCAGCCTCAGCAACTTAGCAAAGCCCTAAGCAACTTAGTAAAGCCCTGTCTCAAAATTAAAAAATAAAAATAAAAAGAGCTGGGGATGTGGATTAGTAATTGAGTTGATTGAATGCCCTTGAGTTCAATCTCTGCTTAAAAAAATTGATCTTGTTTTTGGTAGCAACAGTCATCAATATCTGCCAATATCTGCTTTGATTTTCCTCCATGGTAAGAGTATCCCTGATTTTTACAGATGAGTAGCTTCCCATATATCTCATTTCCTAGACTGTCTTGCAGCTACCATTTCAGAGATCATGCATTTTTGTCACTGATGGAAGAAATGATGACCTTGTGCTAAAGCACTTTCATAGACCAAGAGAAACAAAGCATATTTGGAGGATGGCAGAGCAACAAAACGGAAGGAGCCTGGGTTCTTGATGATCAGAGTTACTTCATTGATCCTGCACCCTTTACCACCAGGTTTCACTTAGGTGAGATTGAAATAACCTATGCTTAATTTAATCCACTGATATTTTGGTCTCTGTTCCAGTTGAACCAATCATAATTCATACAGAAGCCAATTCCCTCATTTGAAAGATAAAAATGGAGTGCTGTATGGATCGTATCAGGCTTGGTTCATGGGGCTTGTTTTGTCAGCTGTCTAGAAGTTTGCTGAATAAGATAAAGAATGAGTGAATCATTTAGGAAAAATAGTGTGTTTTTTGGATCTTTTTTAGTATTCATAATAGGAGAAGACAAAGAACTTCAATTTGGAGAAAAGCAGTTTTCAAAAATGTACAAGGTGAGATTGGGGGCACTGGCAGGAAGGGGAAAATAAAGCATCAGCTATTTTTTTCAGGGTTAGATCCTTTGAATCTGGGAGTAGTTAAAATTCTAACAACACCCTTGGTGATGTCATGATCCATTTTTAGCAATTGGCACTTCTGAATGCAGACTGTTTATAGAGCAGCGTAATTAGTAGATACTTCATGGAAGTGATTGTTGCTGGTTCAATTATTCTTTAATAGATTGGATGGATCAAAAGACTGCTCTGGAAGGAGAATCAACCTTTCTCTTCTCCCCATCAGGAGAAGTGAACGTTCATAATTTATTAAAATTAACTCCTTGTTTTTATTTCATTTGTGAAGGAAATACAAGCACCTCCTTAAAAACATATAGATTTCTTTCCCTTTGGATCTAGCAGGTAAAAAAAAATCATCACAATCCCATCGAGTTAGCAGAAAACTGTGTCTATCTATGCATCACCTAAGCAACCAGGACAATTCTGCCAAAACACTCATTGATTCTGTGAAAATTTCATCAGTCTTGTTATTTGACATCCCCTGGCCTGCTGCTTACTCCTCCCACCTGAATAACTGAATTTCTCTTTTTCTATGACCTGTGTTGGCTTTCTGTAGATCTACCTCAGATAAAGCTTTGATTTCACAGAACTTATGTATCTGTAAAATTTCCCACTGGGTACCTTGACTCGGATAATCCTAAAATTCCTTACAGATATGGGGTTCAATTGCCCAGTGGAACTTGGACAGCCAGACAAAAACTCAGTCCCTTGGATGAGAATAAACCATTTAAAATATGATCACTAAGTGGAATTCACTTTTTTCTTCTTTCCAGTGCCCAGAATATGATTTTTCTTGGTTCTGAGACTAAATGGACCAAACACGTGGTCCAGATTTGCTTGGAGCCTTCTTTTCTAGGCAGCTAATTCTTGATGGAAAATATTCTCACACCATGTAGGCTCAAATCAAGCAGAAGGAAAAGCCTCCATTCATCCTTTCTCTTTGATTTCACTTCAGCCTCAAGAAGGCCAGGACCACCCAGGTAAGTCCAGAGGCAACAACCAGTGTCACAGAGGCAGCAAGTTTGGCCTGGCTGACTGTACTATTATCTCAGTGCAGCAGAACATTGGGAGCAGACTTTGGAGCAGGTTTTTGTGTATCTGAAGGCTATTTTCATTATAAAAGACAAACTCAGAGTTTCACTAACATTCAACCTACAAGAATGTGATTGACCAGCTCTGTGTACATGTGACATTCTGTGCCAAGTTACTCTTTTAATCAGCAATTGGCCTTTCATTCTGCCTCCTCTCTTGCACCCCTTAGGCCAGCTGGTTCCAACTTGGCATAAATTGCCACACTCTGATACTATCTGATGGTTTAATCCCTCACTTCAACCAAGGCTGTGTTGGAGCATCTCCACTGCTTCAGGATACACCATTATGCATATCTCTGTGCAAGAGCATGTTCAGGGGCTTGACATTGGGTAGGGTAAGGTGAGTTAACACCACAGAAATCAGCAAACCATGCAAATAGCACCCCCTCCATGAGTCCATTGTGAAATGTGTATCTCCTCTCCCCTGGATTTACTCCTTTTCAAAAACTACAGCAAATTAGGATTGAGGGCTAGATATGTAACTCAGTGGTGGAGCACTTGCACACGTGTGAACCCTTGGTTCAATACACACACACACACACACACACACACACACACACACAAATAGGATTGATTT